>QLSR01000256.1:72723-141600 GCA_031780015.1 Citrullus colocynthis
CCCCCCCCCCCCCCCCCCCCTCTCTCTCTCTCTCTCGGGGCAAAAGAAGGTTCTAACAAAATGTTGACAGCTAAAATAAATTTCTTGAGTCAAAACTTCCAGTTCCAATCATCCCCTTTGAAAGAACAAGAATTGGATTACTGAATTGCCCTCTTCCCCATTATTATCTGTTATTTTTAGCTTCCGTAAATTGTTTTGACACAATCATACATCTTGATAGCCATTAGAAACTTCAGAATGGGATTTCTTATTCAATTGTACATTGATCACTAGTTATGTTGATTTCTTTCTCTAATAGTTATTTCTCTGTCTATCTCTTTTTGGGATACAGAGGCAGTGCCTAAAAAGATTTTGGACTTGATGAATGTCGAAAAGCTCACAAGAGAAAATGTAGCTAGCCATCTCCAGGTAAATTGTCCGGTGATTTGGTTATCAATGTTCAATCATTACTTTTAGAAGCCTAATTTTAGTTGTGTGGGTTGCAGAAATACAGGCTTTATCTAAAGAGAATCAGCTGTGTGGCAAACCAGCAAGCTAACATGGTGACTGCATTGAGCAGCGCAGATCCTTCTTATTTGAGAATTGGTTCCCTTAGCGGAATTGGGAATTTCCATTCTTTGACTGGACCTCCACAGTTTCCTAACTCTGCTTATAGATCTATCCCAACCACCGGGATGCTTGGTCGATTGAATTCTCCTGCTTGTATGGGTATGCATGGCCTTTCTTCCCCGGGAACAGTCCAACTCAGTAATTTGAACAATTCAAGCAATGATCAGACTACATTTCAGCCAGTCATGCTTTCTGGAAACCGTAGTGGGAATATTTTCCGGGGAATGCCTGAGCCATCGGAAATTGATCAACTACAACATGTTAAACATGGGACTCATGCGGACAGTCTCTCTTCTGCTTTTGATGAGAGAACAGTATTTCCTGCTTCCATTGGCCTCCCAAATGCTGCAAACATGTCTTCCAGTACTCTAAGTAATCCTCTTTTAGGATTAACTAATGATCCCTTGATTTCAGAAGTCCAGCATCATGAAATGAATGGTGGTAGAAAATTTGGAACTCCATCTTCCATTTCGGTAGTATCTTCAAATTCAGATAGCTCACATCCTTCACTAGATAATGTTAGATGCACCGGTGACAATTGGTCGAATGCTGTTCATTCATCTAGGGTGCACTTGAATACAATTCCATCGAGCAACCTTTCTAATGTTGCTACTTCCTACCATAGTCAGTTGAGAGACA
Source organism: Citrullus colocynthis (assembly GCA_031780015.1). Lineage (NCBI taxonomy): Eukaryota > Viridiplantae > Streptophyta > Magnoliopsida > Cucurbitales > Cucurbitaceae > Citrullus > Citrullus colocynthis. The sequence continues at coordinate 73,972 of QLSR01000256.1, forward strand.
ATACTACCAGTGGATTGCATATAGGAAATTGTCTTTCTGACATTTCTTCTATTACTTCAATATCTACTCAGTCCCATGATTCAAAAATAGATTCTCAACGTCAAGCAGCCACAACTAGCAACAGGTTTGATCAAATGATCTCAAAGGTTCCTGTTCAAGATTGGAATGATCATAAAGAGGATTCCTATTACCACACAACTATGGCCTGTAGCTCATCAAATTCTTTGATACCAGTGAATGGTGCTGCAGAGACTTTGCCCAAGCGCTTGGAAAATCAGAACCTAATCTTCTCCAGCAGCAAGGATTTTAATGTGACTAGTCAAGCAAATGTTCTTGACCATGCAATGGTGGAACATGATCAATTCAAGAAATCAACCATGGAGACATCACTCATGTTGAAACAAGGGTACCTTTATGATCATCAGCAAAAGATGCAATCTAGACTATCATCAAGTAACTGCGGCTCCTTGGAAGACATAGCATGTGCAATGATGAAACAGGTAACATCTTTTTCTTTTTGTCTTGTTAGTGTTTAGGCTTCAGTCACTGAACTTATTGTCTTCAAGGCTTAGTAGTGCTGGTGCTGAATGTGAGAAAGCGTGATAACTCTTTTCCCACGTATCCCCTTTTTCAATTGTATCTAGTGAACATGGTGTTCTTTCACATTTGATATGATACCTCAATATCCAATTTCTCAGATTGTGTCTAGCGAACTTGGTATTCTTTAAGTGCTAGGAAAAAGATTGTTGGCTTTATGCAATAATATTGTCTAATATAAGAGAAAAAAAAAAATCTTTCTTTCCCTTAATCCTAGAAATCTTCCAAATTATGCAATTTAGAGCAACTGACTGTTGCAAATAACCCAATCCCCTATAGTTCAAGTACAAAAAAAAGAAAAGCAAAAGAAAAAATAGAGACAGAGATGAGCTGTTGTTTCCATACTTTTGGCTATTTTTTGTTTTAACCTCTCACTTGAGGCCTTTACCTATTTTTCTCTTCTTTAGACATAAATTGTTTACCATATATGTACAACGCTTCGACTAATTACTCAAAACTCCAGATAGTGGGAAGAAGATAAGAACCAAAAATTTCTCACAAAAGGAATAACCCTAGTACAATGGCACATGCTTAAGGAGGGATAAAAACAAAATTGTGAGTAGGACGAGTTAGAAAACGAGAGAAAGTTCTGCTAAATGGGAATGTTGGCCTCTCATATGGGGTCAAAATTGCATGGAAGCGTACAATTCCATATTAATATTGAGGGATTCTTAGTCTTGACCAAAACTTATACTGTCAATGTTATTTTTCATCTGAGCTTCACTTATGCAAAGTATTGCCATTGCTTCTCTGTAACAATATAGTGGGCACAATTACATACAAGATTTTGATACTATGCAGGAACAAGATGATGGAAAATTATTGGAAGGAGACTTTGGATGTGATAGTTATCCCATCGGAACATGCATGTGAAACCGATCTACCCAAAGAAAGAATGCTCGAAATTGGCAGCCAGTGTTATCTAGTTTTGCCTCAAGCAGATTTTATTGTATTTAATGCCTGCAGGTTTAGCTCTCTGACCATGTTCTTATTTAGCTTCCTACATAGTCTGTTTTTCTGTTTGACAGGGCAGAAATACAAAAGGAAGCCTCTGTTTCATTTTGATTTCATGACTGTTTATTACTATTGATGTTGGCCAACAATTGTACATTGTAATTCATATGGGTAATGATTTTGCATCAGTACACTACGTGTGATTGGTTGCGTTTTAGTTGACATTCGGAACTATATCTATTTTAGATTAGATGGAAATTATTACAACACCCATCCGAATGTTGACAATGATTAGATCAGAAAAACCTGCCCTCTCTCTTATTCTATGCAGAAATGACATTTTTCTTCTTAAGACTTTTTGACCATTGTTCAGTAAATGAACAAAAACCCTGGTGCTATTCAAACTTTGAAGCTTACTAGAGGGATACCCTAAAATAAAGAGTAACTTTGAAGCTTACTGCATACTGGTCAAGAAGTAGGAAGAGAAAGCATCGAGAGTATGCGAGAGCAAAGGGACCTGAACATCGATCGACTGGCTATCTGTGGGGCTCTGCAGAAAGTAAGCGACCTCGAGGATCGGTGGCTTCAAAGGAGATGCATAGGCAGCTACTCCATGTAAGAATTCAATTTTGTGGAATGGCATTCTGGTCCAATCTGATACAACAGTGAGCTCCTTGAGAGGAGGAAGTGAAGCCTGAGGGCCTTCAAGGCCTTGTTGGTATGCATTGATGTAGTCGTTGTTAACTCGAGACTTGGCATTTCGAATCATTTCAATTATTGTTTTGTAGCTTTCTTCCTCCAATTGTTTTGCAGTTAAGGCAACCGAAGCGAGCACAAAGGCGTTGCCACTGAAGCCTTTAGGCAGAGGAGGCATCAGTTTGTTTCTGGCGTCTACTGCAAATTGTAAGCATACCATCTTTTCTTTGCTCACAGACAGAGCCTTGGTCCTTACCTATACAACACATTAGATAGAAGGTTAAAAAACAATTTTGCTCCCTTCACTCTCATAAAAGTAACAATTTAGTCCCTAAATTTTAGTTGGTAACAATGTAGACTCATCTATATTTTCAAATTTGTTTCAATTTAGTCCCTAAATTTTAAAAGGTAAAAGTGTTAGCCCTTCTTCTTTACAATTTTTATTAAATTGTTACAAATTGAAAGTTCAAGGACCAAAAATGTTTTTTAAACTAAATAAAATAAGAATTTTCAATCACTTTTTTGCCTAAAGCATTTATGATTTTTCAAATCATATTTATTTATTTATTTATTTTAAACATGAGAATTAAAATAATATATTAGATGAAACTAGCTATAGCTAAAGGTTCGATTCTTTCACTTTACGTATTATATATATATATATATATATATATATATATATCACTTGAAAATTGCATTTTGCTTGAATCTTTAACTTAATTAATACCTTTCGCAATTATTCAAAAATTAGTAATAAATTATTGGTAATTCAATCAACAAAATAACTGTAATCAAATCATAAATTGCCAAATTGAATTGCAGAAAATACCCACATTTTTCAACCAAAATACTAATATTAAAGGGGGAAAAACTAACTGGAAATAACCATTTGATAGTTTCTCCATTTTTTTCATGGATATCACTAGATTTTATTTTCTAAAAAATTAAACATTTTGATATTTTTTTAAAAAATAATTATTTTAAATGACAAAATTGCTAAAAGTATTTTTAATTATAACAAAATGTCGTTGCTATTAGTGATAGATAGCTATTAGTGATATATTTATAAATAAGTTGGCTCATTTTGTTATATTTAAAAATAATCCTTTAAAAAATGTTATTTTCCATAATGTTATTTCGAAATATCTGAAAATTTTACAGAATTAATTAACTTTCATCCTAAACTTCCAAATTAATCTACATTCAATTGAACTCTATTACAAAGAAGAAATTTAACAAAAATTAAGTTTTGCTTAATGCTAAGCTTAAATAATACACATGATTGACCACTAATTTTGCAACAAAGATGAACTAAAATTGACATATTTGCAACAAAAATCTAGCTTTACTATCATTTAAAAAAAAAAAAAAAAAAAAATCCAATTCCCATCAGTTTTGTACTAGCCTTCTATTTTATAACTCATTGAATGTAAATATTTGCAAGCATATTTTTCTTAAACAATTTTTCAAACGATCGAATTGGGAAGTTTGAACTAAAATACTGCAAAATTTATTCCAAATCTAAGGTTTAATTGAATGAAATAAAAAATCAATACATCTTGCCAAATAGTCTAGAAATAAAAATGATAACTTTCCATATAAAAAGAAGGTTGTTTTTAAATATAGCTAAACGAGCTAAAGTATTTACATATATAGAAAAATTTCACCTGATAGATTTTATCACTGATAGACGGTGAAAAGTTTCTATATTTGTAAATATGTTCGACAATTTTATCATTTAAAATAATTTCTCTAAAAAGAATTTAATTAATTATTATTATTTTCTTTTTGTGTTAAAAAGAGTCTAGCTAAAATTCATCAGTATTCAATTCTCAACTGATAGATAGACAAAACTACTCTTCAATTTTCTTCCAAAATATATAACAAGAAGTCCATGCAAACACCCATCAATTAACTTAAAAGAACATCTATTCACAGTGCTAAAAAAAGGTGTTTCTAAAGTTTTTTAGAAAATGTAAGTTGTACTAAGATAATAATTTAAAGTATCTGGCAAGGAAGGAAAATAAAATCATTTTGGGAAAATATTAGATTTGTTAAAGATCATTTTTAAAGAATAGCTTCAAACTTCAAAGTTAATTCTCAATTGTGAAGACAATTTGTTAACAAACAATTGTTTCAATGAAAATCTTTTGAGTATATTTGGTTATATCTATATCTAAAGGTGATTTCTTGTCTATTACCTTCATAATTGTGAGATTGATTTATTAATAATAATATTTTTCTTACAAGAAAATTCAATATTTTTTTTTTTTCAAAATGAGAGGCAAATTATGGAGATTAAACTTGTTGAAAAAGTTAAGAAGTTCGCAGCAATAAACTAACAGTAGAAACTATTTTAAGACGGTCAAATTACAAATTCGACGCATACATGTTGGAGAAATTAGAATTTAGTTCTTGTGGTGTAAAAATAGGACTGAGTCCATATCGTTTGATAAAACTCTTATAAATAGTCATTACTTATCAAACCATACATAAAAATTAAATTCCAACTTTCTTCAAACTATAAGAATCAAATTTATAATTTAATTTTTAAAAGTCATTGAAGTCTAATATAAATCAAAATAATATTGAATTTGTTTAGACCAAAACAAGATATAGAAGCTCAAACCTTAAAAATAATAATATATATTTTTTAAAAGAAGAAAAAAGGGTTAGTTTAAAGTATACCTTCCATAGATGAGCAGCAATAACATCAAATGAAGAACAAGCAAAATCACCACCATTTTCCCCCAAAGCATTCTTCTTCAACCTCTCAATCATCCCTCTACTCACTCTAAATGTTCTACAAACATATTCCTTTCTCCCCACTTCCTCATTCCCCATTGCACTCTGCATTATCAACTTGTACAAATGATCAATCGCCACCGCTACCGTCATAGCTCCCGACCCCGAGCACCGATTCGCAACAATGCTACCGCCTGTCAGAAGCCTCCCTCTCTCATGCATTGGGGTAATGATCCTATGCAATAACTCAACCTCATATTGATGCTCCTTGAAAATGGCTGAGTTTGCTGCCCATGCACTTAGAAACTCATATGCAGCTGGTCCATCAAATAATGAATGGCTTATTCCTGTTCCTATGGCATATCCTCCACACCCAAATCTTGTCACCTACTTAATTTTAACAACAAAGTTAACGTCATTTCATGTGTTTCAAAAGTGCTCGTTTTCGATTATAAGTTTGGTCCCTAAACTTTTCTAGAATCATGTTTGTTTAATTAATCCTTATACTTTAAAATGTTTCTATAAAGAACCTAGTTTGATAAACATTTTGATTTTAGTTTTTAGTTTTTGAAGATTAAGCTGGTAAAAACACGGATTCAACCTATAATTTTTTTTTTTTAATTCATGTTCTTTACTTATATTTTATAAAACTAAACTAAGTTTTGATAAATGAAAAAAGTAGTTATCAAAAACTTGTTTTTATTTTTAAAATTTGACTATGAATTCAAATGTTTTCTTAATATAGAAGAAAATCATAGTAAATAAATGAAAGGAAACAAGCATAAATTTAAATGAAATGCAATCAATCATAACCTTAATATTTAAAAATATTTCTAAATATATATGAGCATTTAATCGTGTCTAATAAATCTAATTTGACTAAACCTAACTTTAAAAAACTCTATAATCAGAAAAGTTTAGAGATTTATTCAAAACTTTATGAAAAATACTTGGGTGCATAACCTTAAGTTGCACTCATCTTTTAGTAGCGTTTACCACAATTTATATCACATGACAACATTTTCATTTTTTTCTTCTCTTTTTAAAAATATTTTATTTTGTTTATTGTTATGTTATTGGAGGGAACTGTGCACAAAAATGAAGTACACTTTATGATGCACTATTGTGGATAACACAAGTTTGATTATTTAAATGCTAACTATATAGACTGGGGTGAAGCACAATTATCATCTAAATGAATTACTCATATTACAAAAGATCCTTTAAAAATTCACTTCTCTAATTCTATATTTGGAAATGGAAACATATACACACACAAAGGGTTAAAAAAATGTCTATAAAAATTCCAATTTTGCTCTAGAGATAGGTTAAATAAATGCAATATTCAGAGAATTAAATGTACAATTAAACCTGGTAACAACAATAATTATATGTTGAAATAACTTTTTTAAGTGCTTAAAAAAAAAAAAAAAAAAATATATATATATATATATATATATATATATTTTTAAAGGCTTAGAAATTAATGGAAACAAGCTCTATATGATTTGAATTATGATATGGAGATGTTGAAGAAAGGAACAAAAATAATTGGACTTTACAGACTGTGAGAATGTATTTGATTGTGTAATCCAAAGCTAAAATGTCTCTTTGCCCAATAAAGACTCAACATTGGCGCTGTCTTAAACCAAACACCTTTTTTCTGATCTTTTGTTTCTTTGTCCCATGCAATAAAATCCCAATTAATAATAATAATCTTTTCTTTCCTCTCTTTTTTATGAAAATAAGCAAATTCTTCCACAACGCCCATGTTTTAAATCTTTTATTTCTTCTCTTTTTCCATCAAACTTAAGCACATTGTTGAACACTAATAACCATGTGTTTTAAGCTAAGATTGACAACAAGAATCAAAACAGATTATATTGTTGATTTATTCACTTTTTAATTTCTTACCCAAAAAAAAAAAAAAAACCTTTTGTTTTTCTTCAATGATTTTTCAGTTGTATATAAAAAGAGAGCCTCTCACCTGAGCCACAACCAAAGGAAATTCAGAAAAATTGCCATTCAAAACAGGTTTATGAACCAACTTCTCAAAGAACTCATTATAATTTGAGAGATCTCCAAGTTCTGAAATCTTGACATTTGTGATTGCTTGAACTAGAATTGCACCGCGGTTATCGCATCGGAGATTCAGCTTGCCGTCGATAGGGTTTCGGTCCAACCGACCAGCCGCCGGGGACCAAATCGACAAGGTTTCTTCTAAACCTATCTTCAATTTGGTGAACACTAGATCAAGTGATGAGTTTGTGTAAAGAGAAGAAGGATTATAGAAGAAAATAAGGTACATATGTAATGGACACTGCCTGTCTAAATTTGAAAGCTCCAAAATTTTTGGAGGGTTTAAGGTTTTGGGGAAGACAGTGAGAAATTTTGTGAGAGAAACTTGGGAATGGGATTCATGGGAAGTGGCCATTATGGTGTTGTTTTTATTTGAAAGGATTTCTTTGTGTGGAGAAGAGAAGATGAGTTTGTTGGGTAAATATATAAGGGACTTTGAGGTTGGAGATTATTCCTAGAGCTAGGGTTCATCTCTAACTTGTAATTTATTTATCTATTTATTTATTTTTCTCAATTCTTTTCATTAAGTTAGGTCCTACATTATTAATGGTTTTGGTAACAATTATAAATTCTTTTTCTTTTTCTTTTCTTTTCTTTTTTCTCTTAATGCTAACATTTATTTCAATTTGTTGAAAGAATAAATATAAAATATATAGTATGTAAAAAGGAGGTTGCATATGTCAATGACTATGAATTCTAGGGTTTGAGTATATATAGCTTGTAAGATAGAAAATTTGTTGTGTGGAATAAGCAAATTTTTATACACTAATTAATTGGCTTGATTATGAACCCTTGATCCAATAAAACTATACTATTATTTAACTCGTTAGCTAACACTTTTTTTGGTGAAAATAGAAAGATTTAACCTTTTGACCTATTTTATAGGATAATAATGTCTTTTATTAATATATTAATCGTGTATGAATTGTATTTAGATACTTTTAACCTCACATATACAAAATGTGTTAATTATTTTGATGAGATATATGATATAAGGCATTCTATCAATTTTTAGCACATATTTCGCTCATATAGGAATGATTGAAGTACAATAAGTTTAAAGTATCTATTTGGGAGTATGAAATTCTCCAATTCTTTCATTTTTTTTTCTATATATAAAATAATTTTTCTTTTTAGTTTACAAAATAATTTATTACTTTTGGTGACAAATATTTCATAATAATTGATAACAACACATATGCATTATTAATAATGCAAACCCCACATTTCCCTATACCCTTTGAACCTTGAACATACTACTCGTAACATCTTGCATAGCAATTTATTTAAGAATGATTATCCCTTTTTGAGATGACATAACATAAACAAACATAGAAATATAAATTAGGAAGGGTTGTTTTTAAATATAGAAAAATAAACTAAAATATTTATAAACATAGCAAAATTATAGAGTGCGATAGACTACTATCTGTGTCTGTTGCGGTCTAATTTATACATAGACAGTGATATGTTGCTATTATTTGTAAATATTTTCAGCAATAGTCTTGTCATTTAAAATAATTTCTCAATTATAAAAGCTTTTAAATTATTGCATTACTAATTAGTTTTTGAATGCTAGCTATTTAAAAGATCATCAATAGTTCAATCTTCCAACCTCACAATCAAATCAAATATGCCAACAAAAAAAAAAAAAAAAAAATTATTGTCCCTTTTAATTTTTCCTAAATCTTAAATAATAAACAAAATGCTTTAAAATTTGTTCATTTTTAAATTTAGTCCACTCTAAAACAACATAGTAACATTATTTCTTGCTTCACTCTTATACTATATACATATCAACTAATATAATATATTAAATAGAGTTGAAAGAATAGACACAAATGCTAAAAAGACTGTAATTTATCCTACAATATATGTATGAAGAATATATATATATATATATATATATATATATATATATATATATATGTATATGTATGTATGTATATATAGTGAGCTTAATCTGAGCATATATAGCTGGATTGAAGTGTTATACTGATCTCGACTAAAAAAGTTAGAGGTTTTGAAATTCGAGTGAATCCCCGACTAGCTAGAAACGGTTAAAGAAGATCAGAAAATGACCCTCCACCTAGTTTTGCCCTAAATCATGACTATGATTATGAATCTGGCCATTAATATTCAGTACTGGCTCAACATTGGGAGGGACCTCTTCAATTCGTTGCTATGAACATGGAAAATAACCATTTCTTTTTGAATTCTGACACAGATGGAATAATTTTCAATCTTTTGACCTTAAACGGCCAAAATCGAAAATAGATGCCGTAACCGTTGAGATGTTAAGGTTCAATGCAAGTGAAAGTTAAAACTAATGATCTTAATTATGTTACATATTTTGTTACTAAAAATCGTTGTTGCATAAACTAAATTCACATTCAAGACATAAAGCAAGCGGCAAAAGGAACCACCTAGGTTTGATATGTTTTTAGGTTAGCTTTCTAAATTATATACCACGGTATAGTTTAAATTTGTAACAATTTTAATCTACAAGAAAACTTCAGTACGTTCGCAATATAAAATTTAGATTATAGTGTCACCGTGAAAAATTCCATTAATTAATTAAGGTGTATTGTAACTGAAATTATTTTTACTTAATATATCAATTTGATGAGATTTTTACTATATAAATTAAAGAAAAATTATTTTAAATGAGAAAATTATTGAAAATATTTACAAATAATAGCAAAATATCACAGTCCATATACGATAGACCCTATCATGACATAGATAGACACAGTAGTTTATCGCAGATAGATTATGAAATTTTACTATATTTGTAAATATTTTGATTCATTTTCCTGTATTTTCAAAAACAGCCCTAAATTAAATTAAATTAAATATCATTACAAAATTTAAACCATGCAGACTGTACTTTTACATAGTAAAATCTATGAATTAAATTATTAATCATTTAAATGTTAAACCCACATGGATAGAAATAGACCTGTTACATACTACTTTTAAAGGGACTATAAATCTAAACTCTAAACCACAGCGAAGAACACACTTCTGGATCTCTAAACATGCATGTAAGTCTAAATTTCAAGTTTGTAACAACTTAGTTTTTCTATTTTTATCTTTTAGCAATTGTCCGTCCATTCTAACATTTATAGCAATTTTTTAATATATATAAATAGACAAAATAGATTAAGGACGTCCAAATAAATGCATTACAACACATAATTTTTTTTTTCAAAAATAAAATACACTTAACTTTATGAGAGAGAAAATAATTCATGGTAGTGATTAGGTTAAATTGTTTCCAAAATTGAAAGAACAACAGTTAAATCGTTATACCTAACAAGAACCTAATTTAACTAGCATAAAACTTATACTACCAACTTTGAGATCAAAGATTTGATTCCTTTACTCCCACAAATTGTCAAAAAGAAAGATAACTCGTTGTAAACTAAAGTTTAGAGACATATATAAATCGTTACACGTTGGTAAATATTTAGAGACCTATTTTTTAACGTAAAACTTTGATTTTATAAGAGGTTTGTGGGGTTGAAGATGTTGGAAAAACAGGTTGGCTTGAGATATAAGTAAGTATAAAATGTGTTATGTGGGAAAGCAAAATGCAAGCGTGGATTTGAAGCACAGTGATTTTTGTCTGTTTGATGTCTTCAACTTTCCCAACACTTTGCCTTATATTCTGCTCTCCACTTTTTTCTCGTCTCCATTCTTTTCCCTTTATAATTCCTTCCCACCTAATTTTGTTTATATTCTACAAAAGAAGAATAATCCTTCTTTTCCCACACCCTACATTTTTCAAATTCCTCACCTTCTTCTTCTTAATTTCCCAAATAATTTATTTATTTATTATTATTATTTTTTCTCTTTTGCCTAAGATTCCACCACCTAATTCCACTTGGCTATATTCTATTTTTGTAATAGCTAATATATATATAATAAAGAATATTTGCAGCCATGCATGCAAATTAATGGATTTATTACACATACCTACTATTGATAGAATTAATGAAGATTAATGTGTTTGTGTTGGTTTAAAAGACAAGAATTTGATGGCTTATTCAGTTGAATTTTATATAAAAATCTCATCTTTAGATACACCCACAAGATAGAATGAAGATAATTCATTAGTATTCTCTAAAAAGACAGGGAATTGATGGTTTGTTAGTTGGATTGTACATAAAAATCTCATTTTTACATACACCCACATGACAAAGTGAAGACAATTCATTCGTATTTCTCTAAAAAGACAGGGAATTTATGGTTTACTAGTTGGACTGTACATAAAAATCTCATTTTTACAGCACCCCACATGACAGAATGAAGATAAATTCATTAGTATTCTCTAAAAAAGATTTAACTTTGTGGTTTATCGGTTGAATTATACATAAAAATCTCATTTTTATATACACCCACATGACAGAATGAAGATAAATTCATTAGAATTCTAAAAAAAAGGCAGGAAATTGATGGTTTATCAGTTGAATTATACATAACATTTCATTTTTACATGCACACACATGACAGAATGAAGATAATTCATTAATATTCTCCAAAAAGACAAGAACTTTATTATGGTATTATCAATTGAACCCTTGTCTTTCATTTAAGGTAATAAGCCAGAAGGGGCTCTCTTTTTCAGCCAGCTCAAAGAATTAACCAATGTGTGTATGTTCATGGATAAATTTGTGTCTTCATATATAATTATTTCTTGATTAATTAATAATAAGCTGAACCCATCAGACAATTTTTTTTTTTTTTTTTCTGTCAAATTTGAGTGGTGGGAAGAACCTTTAGAAAAGATAATATATACATTTTTTGTCTTTTTGGGTTTGGCAATTGTCGAGAGGGTTAAGTGGAAGAGAAAGGGAGTTGCCTCCATTATTATAGCCTTTTTTTTTGGAAAGATTATAGCCTAATTGTTAAAGCCTTAATGAATTGAAAAATTAATGGCTACATCTAGACACTGTCTGTAATGAAGTAAAAGGAAGAATATGTTGAAATAACTTTGCTGGTGACTTAAGAAATCTTATCTTTTAATTAAAAAAATCAAGTGTAATTGTGATAATGAAGGTGGATAAGGGCAGTAGTGATCAATTATTGAAACCCACACAAATTTAAATTTATAGATTTACAGGTCTAACATATATGCATAGTGATGAATTAATAATTGAGTTACGTTTTCTTCCCTTTATAATTTTGTTTTAAGTAGTTGCATGCGCACCTTATTTTATTTAAGATTGAATACTTTATTTCACAAAATCATTTAATGTAAAAGTAACATCTTTCATCTTTAGAATTTTAAAACTATTACTCTCTAAATGTTGATGAACATATCAACTAGTCAAATTTATTATACCATTAATGAAAAAATGAATGAAAATGTTAGAAATTTGAATGAATCGTGTTAACCAAAGCTAGATCAATGGGAGCCAAAGGCATTGAGTGAGTGAGAGGAGAAGAGTAGAAGAATGAAAAGGAAAAGAATGAAGAAAAAGAATGGCAAGAAGAGACCACGTGATGCAGCGGAAAATATATTAGGTCAAATCCACAACAAAAAATGAGAAAACTACTCTATCCAAGAACAAAAGTTCTATTTCGAAGGATATTCAGAAAAGTTCCCTTTTATTTGATAATATGGGATTTTATCTCAAAGTCAATTGACAATTCTCAACATACCTCTTTAAGATGGTGCCTCTTTTAAGTTCATCATTCTAGAACGAATCTCAATTTCTTTTTATTAAACCGAACACTCGTTTGAACTTTATGGACTCTGATACCATATTTGATAATATGAGATTCCAACTCGAAACCAATTGTCAATGAATAGAATAGTCCATCTATCTTATTAAGAGTGTGAAATCCTTTAATTTTTCCATTTTGTTACACTTCTAAATTAACAATTAAACTAAATATTAACTAAAGTATTTTAATTATCATGCCCGAACATCGAGGTGTGAGAAGATGGGATGGAGGGTTGAGGTGGATGAGGGGAGACAGTAAAACTTCCTTTCAATGTTTTTTTTTTTTTTAATAATTTTTCGAATAAACATTAAGATAATAAAAAGAATATAAAATGACACTAGACATCTTTCAAACTTATATTTCAGAAACTGAAATTTCATCCAACAAACTTATTACTAAAAATTTAGACTAGAAAAATAAAATTTTCAGCTCAGCATTTAGAGGAGAAAAAGTTGGGATAGCTTAGAATCTTCAAATCTCTTTTATATATATATATATATATTTCCCCCACCCATACGATGAAATTCATTTCAACCCCAGAAGTTGGAGAGTGCATAAAAGTTACCAACGTGGTAAAAAGTGGTTCCAAACAAAACTCTAAAAAAGGCAAATGAGAGTCCATATTATTATAATCGACACTTTTCTTTCCTTTCATGTTGTTACAATTCTTACATTGGGTGAGAAATCAAAAGAGAAACTAATGGTGTATTTCTCTAATCATCTAACACAATCACCCGCGCCTTACCTTCAATGCTATGTTCTTCTGCTGCAGCAATCTCCTTGCTCGCTTCAGCTTCCATTTCATCTACGCTACTTCTCCCCAGTAGAGTTGCGGATTCTGGTTGATTCGGGTCTCCATCTTCAGAAGCTGGAACATGAGCAGAAGATGGTTCAGGCTTTTCATTCACCAGATCAAGGTCTATCTGCATCGACTTGTCACTTTCTTTTTGAGGTTCGGATTCTGTCAAGGGATCTACCTCCATGTTTGTGACAACATCAGCCTTTTCACTGTCTGGATCTGGATCTGCGAGTGATGATTTAAGGCCAACATCGGTGCTCGGTGATTGGACGACTGCAGCTTGTTCTTTAATCGGGTTTGGTTGTGGAGAAAGAATTCGGCCCACATCTTCAATAATCTTCTCCAGAGGGAGAAGGTTATTTTTCAACTCAGAAGCTGCATGGTGGCTCCCAGTAGGAGCATGCACAAGCTCTCTACAATTTTCATCCACAACCTTGCACATCTGCTAAGGAAATGGATGGCAAATGAAAAACTCGAAACCGGTATTCATGAAGAAACACTCATCGACCAACACTGTCGATCGTTTAGTGAACAAAAGGGATTACCTCATTGTACAGCCGGCTTAATTCCAATCTATCAGGATTGTCATCACAAGCAGCAGAAGTTTCCCCTGTAGCTGCACAGGCAAAATACAGTTCACCATTAGTCTGTTGCCAAAGAATCTTTGGTCCTTTTTACTAAGTGTGTCCAAAAGATGTTCTGTGTACAAAAGTTTGATTCACTAATAAGTAATAAATCCGTATTCACAAACGATTCTTTCAACCACTGTCATTTCCACCCTAAAGTCTTGGTAAATATACAGAAATAGTGCTTAAGCAAGCACTGAATCATAACGAAGTTCATGAATGCTATTCGTTATTTAAAAAAAAAAAGGATATAAACCTTTTCATTAAAATAAATTAAAAGAGACTAGTACTTTGAGATTGAATGCTCTTAAGCAACTTATACTCAAGAAAAGAGACTTACAAATTGGATCTACTTGAGGCAACTGATCCGCCTTTAGAGTATCAGTCTCCACAGCGCTGGCACCTGGCAAATTTGAAATCTTGGATTCATTCTCAATATCTTCACTTGTAATATCATTGGCTTTCGTATCACCCTGGGGGTAGAGAGGGAAAAAAAAAGAGATGAGTCCACAGGGAACTGAAGCTTGCTTCACTTAGATAGCAACTCAAAACTACCAAAATTTGTAGAATGTACATTCTAAATTAACCATTTCAATTTATATCTGCAATATGTAATGCTCATAACAATATAAATAGAACTTGACAAAATCAAAGACATACGAAGAAGAAGATAGCTAGTAATTTTGTATGGCAATGAAAAAAATGAATTTGATATAATGATGTTCAAAACCCAACAATAAAATTAAAAAAATTTAAATCTACATGAGAGTCGCAATCTAGCATGTAGCAAACCAAGCTACAAAAACTCAATAACGACCCCTTTGGTTTGAAAGTTTCTGAGACGGACCATGACTAGTATCTCTATCCTTTTAATGATTCAATTTACCAACCTCGGTCCACAACTTAAACTAGAATCTTCTCGTCCCCTTCCTAGTACCTTCAATAATATGTTGAAGTAAAGCAAAGCATGGAAGCAGGCATAAGATTATGGCAGCATTCATTTGGTTCTTGTTTTCTACTCTTAACATTGAGACATAATTTTGATAACCCGCAGCAACTACAATGCATTGGAGGAGTTCAGAACTTACAAAGTATTCTTTCTGGTACTCTGCATTCAGCCCTTTTTCCAAGAGAAGCACCCTTTTCTTGACGAACTCAACTTGTCGTCGCTGCATATCTCTAAAATGATAATATATAGACGAATCTTGATACAACTGGGATTGGTTTGCAGCATCAGTTCCTCCTCCCTGCAAGTCAGATGAAGCATCATTTCCACCACCATTTTCCTTTTCCTTAGACTCACTTCCAGCTGCTTCAGTGTTTGGTGTGTTTCCCCCATTCTGAACTAGAGAACCAGTTTGTCCAGGAACAGGTAGGTTTATGACAGGAAGATTCAATTCCAGACAAATCACCTCTTGAATCTTCAGATCCTTGTCATCAATAATCGCTTGCCATCTACCGTAGCCATGCCTTAAGATTTGAAAATTTGAAGATTAGTGCTGGAAGATCAAAGTTTTATGGAGGACAAGAATCTGAAGTCTCATGACTTAATATCTGCCCATCAAATAGATCACCTAATAATATTAGTCACTACTTGATATTATGCAAGAGCAAGAGGACCTATCAGCATCTTCATCTATGACTAACATGCACAGATGTCAAACTTATATTTACATATTCCATCATCCCTATGCTAGACAAAAGGATTTAGCATTCCTAGAATTGAATCTATCAGACATTTGTGAAAACACGTGTATGTATGGATAAACCTCAGTCCCAGCAGTATTACAATATCAAGTCGTCAATGCAAAGGAGAAAGAAACCATATACAGTGAGAAGCAAGCTTTGGGAAAATTCATACTTAAGAACAGCAAGCAGCAACAATCTATCGTGTTCTTCCTTCCAATGTTTTCCACCTTTTAGTCCTTGGTATCGAGATAGAATGTCATCTGTGAAAAGTGGAGCACTCGGATTTTCTGGGACAAATTTTGCCTAAAGTTCCACCAAAAAGAACAAGAAATGATCTCATAAGTAACATGCAATTGCAAAAAAATGAAGTATGAAAATATTACTGCAAAATCTTACTGCAAAATCAAAATAAAGGAGCACTTAATGTAACAAAAATAATCATCTAACATGAGACCTTCCTTCAGCTGAGCTTTGGGAAGGGGTTATTATCCTAGCCCCTAGCCCTTAGGTTGTTCTTTTGTCTTTGTGTGGATATATTTCCTCATTTCTTACCTTTTTTTAAATAATAATAATAGATAATTTCTGTGTTGACTACAGACAATCTATAATTGCTGTACCCGTATCAAAGCCATGGAACTTAGCTGATTTACCACTCTTTTTCCTTTCAATTTTTTTTTATTTTTTTATTTTGTTTGGAGATCTGATGCGGTTGTGAGTACGAAAGGGTGTGGGAAGCACTCAATCCTCCGGATTTTCAAGGCCACCAGGGTTCTTTTCCCTTTCAAATTAAAACCTGTTAATTTTTTCTAGCCAAATAATCCTCCAGAGTGTTGATTTTATAGGTTTAATCCACCGTTTTTTGCTTTTCCCATAAAAGGATGACTGCATAGCATTTAAGCCACAGTTTCGTCCACAGAAAAATGAAAGCCCCAAAACAGTCCATAATTTGTAAAACAGAACTCCAAATCATCAAGCTAAAAGATAAGAAATCACGACAATATAACAGGAAAATAAACATAAGTACAGCTTACTTTATCCCTTATCAATAGTAAAACTGCTATTCTGATTAGCACATCTTGTATTCTGAGTCCTTCTTTAGGAACGCCATCTAAACGGAACATCAAGTATATTAAGATATTAGTATCCCACAAAGAATTAAGAGGAAGAAACAGCATCACAAAAATGAAGCATCAAGGATGCAAGAGATTTGAAGGCTTATGCATGTCAAAGCTTCATTTTCAGTGTTAAATGTTTCTTTTTATATATATATCCATGAGTACCCAGGTCACATCACATAACGCGCACCTCAACTAATCTCATGGGACAACCCATTTGACCCTACAACATTGGATGTCGAGGAAACTCATAGGGATATTAAATCCTAGATAGGTAGCCATTATGGATTGAACTCATTCCCTCGTGGCCCTTTATCAAACCCAAGCCTTTTGTTTATCACTAAGTCACCCCATGATGGTTCATTCAAGGCATTACTGTTGAGAATCCGAACATCACTCCTTTTTTTCTTTTGACTAATAGCTGGGGTGTTTTCATTAAAGCTACTGTATATCCCCAGCACTATTTAAGTTCTTATAACCCTCTTTTTCGTGCAAAGCTTCTCTGGTAGGTTGTCTTGAGGGAGGGGGTGATTTTCTGATGAATTCATTGTGTAACCTTTCGACTATCTTGATGAAAGTTTTGTTTTCTTACAGACAACCACAGACACAGCGTTAAGGATACAATACCTGAAAAGTTGGGGGAATCAGTGATATCTTCAGCAATGTGAGATAAGAAAAGAGTCCCATATCTGAACAAAAAGCAGTCATTGTTTTTCAACACATCAAACATCCAGAAAAAAGGATACTTTTTCATGAAGTAAAGACGATGATGATCTAAAAGAAATTTCAGCACCTCAGATAAAAAAATAACAAACATCCAATATAAGTTTAGCAACTTAAAGTCTTGCTCCCAATATGAACGATCAGTAGATATTAACAAAATTAACCAGGAAGACCCAAAAATTCATACATATATATTATTCGTTTCACATTTTAAAAAATAATAATAATAAAATAAAGAAAAAGGTACTTGCACAACCTCTTATTCCATTGGTTCTCTTTTATAGTCAAACCCTAGGTCTCATGCATAAGGGCAATCTATTCTTTTAATAGCATTTGTTCTATTTCAGCAATACTAATTCGCCAAATTATTTGCAGCAAAAGAAATGTAAAACTTAATACAATCCAAAGACAGGTAAAAGCTAGGCCTACACCAGAGAGAGTATATGGTGGTGTAAGTCCTATTTTTCCACACTTCAACCCTTTTTAGAAAAGGAGTAAAAATCAAAAATAAAAAAGACAAAATCCTCAACATGGGAATAATTCAATACCAACAGTCCTTTCATGAAGCAGAATCCTTATCACTTACTCCTTTATTTCTTCATAAGTCTTCTGCTTCATCCGAGAAGTAAACTCCTTCCAGTCAAAATCCCCAACCCCAAACCTGTATTAAGTAAATCAACCGTTTCAGCATAGAAAACACGAAAAGCGAACAATGGTACAGCCTCTCTTATAACAAAAATGTAGGCAAGGGACATAAACATTCACAGGTTAAAGATAACAAAGTGAAGCAGAGACGGCAAAAATAAAAGTGAAGCACAAATATTAGAAAGAACCTCATTAAAATTTGCACAAATGCAGCCCTTTGATTTTGGTTGAAACCAAGAACTCTAAATGATCTTCCTTCCCCTTCCATTAAGGGAAGTGGCTCTGTGCTATCCACTGGAAATCAAACCATGATGAGTCAAGAACAATAAAAAAGAGGAGATTACTACACAATCAGAGTAAAAGGATGCAAATAGAAAAATATACCACGGGATTTCTTCCGATATGGCTTTTTCACAGAAGGAACACCTGAAGAATTTGCTTCACCATCAGTCAAATCAGCTTCATAGTTATCATCCTCACCCTCGGAACTTACATCTTCCAGTCCAGCTAGGTCATCTTCTTCAACAGATACCATCTAAACAGATATCAAAGTTCAAATCACCCAAACTTCAATCAGTAATGACTCAAACACTATTTGAAACAAACTGATGAGCATTTAAATTTCAATGAAGTTAAATGGAACATGATAGTTATTCTTAAATTTTCATAACCGCATGATAGATTTATAAAAAGTGGTGAGATGGACTGAACAGTAATTCCAAGCGAGGAAAGAGTTTGACAACAGAGTTCTCTATTAAAGAATTTTTCTTTTGCTGGAAGTTAACAAGAGAGCTCCAGAGTTAACAAGAGAATAAGATAATTTTAGAAAACCATCATGGGTTGACCTAGTGGTAAATAAAAGGCATTGAGTTTGATGAAGAGCTAGGAGGGAATAGGTTTAATTTATGGTGGTCAGCTACCAAGGATTTAATATTCTACGAGTTAACTTCATGCCTAAATGTTGTAAAATCAGGCGGGATGTCCTATGAGATTAGTCGAGGTGCGCATAAGTTGGTCTGGACTCACGGATATCAGAAAAAGAAAAGAAATAATAATAATAATAATTAAAAAAAATCATTGGAATTACATAGCCACAAAGGAGAATTAACGGTATATATGCTCAAGTCCTCATCAAGCTCGTAACTTTTCTCCTCAATGGTTTTCTAAATTATGTTTTTCTTTTCCCATAATGAATACAAAGCTTCCTAACTGCTCAAAGTAATTTTAGATATCTACCAGTGGATTGCCAACCAACCTTTAAAGGTGATGTTTCCCTCCATTTTAGTATATCAATCGCTAAAATTGAGTAGAGTCCACCGTCCATCAGTTGTGCTACCCAATAGCCAAAGTTGGGACTTAAAGTTGAGGAGGGGCTGTTTTGACAGCGAGTTGGAAGAAGGGGTAACAGAAAGTTGGAAGAGTGGGGTATCCTTATTTCTATTTTGGAGTGTTGTAAGCGGTCTACAAGATCAACTGGTGTGGAGTACAGAAATGGGTGGAAAATTTACATTGAAGTCAGCCTATCTGGAGTTGCAATAGAAGAGAAGACTCTAGGATAAATTAAGTTGCTCAGCCATTTGGGAGATACCCAAAAGGTGAAATTCTTTTTGTGGGTGGACCACGTATCACAGAAGTATATTTACTCATGAAAAGGTCCAAAGGAGATATCATCTTCCCGGAATATGTGCATTTTGTGCTAGAGGAATGAAGAGGCACTTAAACCTTCTTCTTCACTGCAATTTGGCAGAAGGGTCTGGGATCATTTTGATAGCCTGTTTGGTTTGAATTGGTACATGCCTCGGTTTATAAAGAACTGGATGGTGGATCCCCCAAATGGAGGAGTTTTAATGATAAAGCTAAGGTGCTATGGAGTAATGTTTTGATGGCTATTTTGTGGCTGCTTTGGAAGGAAAGGAACGCTAGGATTTTTTTCAGATAATTACAGTTATTCTGATTACTTTTATGACCTTGTACAGTTCCTGGCCAGGTGGCCTCTAATTGGAGCAGCCAACACAAACTCTTTTGTAATTACAGTATTCCACCACTTTATAAATCAATCTAGATTGAAAGGTTTTCTTGTAATCCCTTCTGATTAGGAGAGGGAAAACCTCGTCCAATGTCATGGTTAATTTTTTTGGAATGGAGTGGTTGGAACAAAGCATAACAAAGAAAACCGAACATCTTTCAACTGACAGAACCACAAGGAAACTTGAGAGAGAAAATAGTTGCTTTACAACTTTAATGACGTGGCACTATTTGGAGGAATTGCATCAATTATGACTTCATATATAACAATGATGTCATACAATCACTATTCCGACTAACCTGCTTACGGCTCCTCTTTCCTTTACCCAAAGCATTAAACTCCTCTATCTTATGCACTTCATATTTATCCTTCAACAACTCTTCCCAATAGCTAGCTCTTTCCGCGTTACTTGCAATAGGCTTACTTTCCATGGATGCCCTTTTTGCTGCCTCTTCAGCTGCAGCCTCCACCTCATCAATATATTCAAAATTTGCCACCTGCAGCACATAGTTATGTCTGCATCACTCACAAAATGAAAACAAACATATGCTGCCCGAGAAAACACAAAAGAGAAGCAGACATTGTAAGCACTTGGTATGTAAAAGTAAATCTCATGGAAATTTCAAGCTTTAACAGTGGGTTGTCTTCAGATTGTTACAAGTAGAACTGTTTGTTTTAGCAAGCTAAAAATAATTGCTTTAAGTGAAGCACTTAGTATATAACCACTTGCGCAAGATAATTAGTTAAATACTTCCTCTAAAAGCACTTTAACTGTTCTTTAGTTTTATCTACTTCTAGAATTTTTCAAAACTACCTTTGATTATCAAAAATTTTAAAAACACACAAACTTTTTAGTCCTCTTTTAAATTAGACATCCCAAACAAACATTAAATAAGAAACCCAATAGGTGAAGAAAAGGGTACATAAATTCAATGCTTCTCCTTCCCCAATTTAAATTATGGCATGCTTGCTCCATAAATTGCAAATAAATACAATCTGAGGGGCAGTATAACACAATGGCAATAAATCAGTCTAACTATAGTACAGCATGATAACACCCAAAAAAAGGATCACAAAAAACATTTAAACTCTCGCAAAATGGCATGTCCAGTAGAGCTATCACTAACAAACCAGAAAATACCAAGCAAGAATAATGGATAAACTGATAAACTAACACTTTGTAAATTCAGAAAATTCATCCTCCCAAGCCTCTTTTCATCTTCTTATAGAAACATTGTACACTTCTTTGTTCAGTAATTGCCAGCCCCCATCCAATATTCCAAGAGAGTAAATTGGAACACCATTGGCTAGGGGGAAAACCATAAGAAGGGAAGGGGAGAGAGAGAGAGAGAGAGAGAGAGAGAGAGAGTACTGGTATACCATTGATGATTGGATAGGGTATAAAAACCATAGGGAGACCTTGACATAGAATTAAAAATAAAGATGCAGCTCAACTGCCAAATCTTTAAGACTGCACAAGAAAATAACTAGAGTAAATAAAACCTTAAAGGCCTTCAAAAATTCATCATCCTCTTCATCATCAACAGTTGCTTCTTCGTCTCTAACTTGATCCCGGTCCAGCAATCTGTGTTAAATGGTAAGTATAAGATGTAAGGACATGTATAAAATAGTTGTCATGTATAAAATAGTTGTTTAAATTAGAGAAGTTAAAAGTTACCTGTCTATCGCAGCATCATCATAATGAATTTGACGAGATTTCCCTGCCTCATCATTCTCGTCAGCGAATAATTCCTTCGAGCCATACCTTATAATATCATCTAGCTCTTCCTGAATTGAGAAGAGATAGACAAATGTTCAGTCAAATACTCATGCGGATCGCATAGAACTTCAAAATTCCCTATGCAACTTCCTTAACATCTTGAGCTTTGGTCACAACAAAAACAGAAAATACTTTCCAAACGAGCGGTAAACCTAGCAACAAAACTGAATTATGTGGTTCATGTACGTACCACAAGTCAATGGAAGATCTTTTTTCTTGGATAAGAAACAAGTTCATTGATTAAATGAAATATCCAAAGATATCCAAAGGTACGTGTGAAGCCCATTCAATGGGAATATAAAAGGAACTCAGTCAAAGGGTATACAAAAGATGTTTCCAATTAGCAACAAGGAAAGAAAAATCATGACTATGTATGGTGGTATATCTTTGCACCAAAAAAAAGCATTATGAATGATAGTGTCAATTATTTCCTTTGTAGTCTTGTTCTTATCCCGGAAGATTCTTTCATTCCTCTCGTCCCATATCTTCCACAAAACAGCACAAATAATGCTAACCCACAGACGTTCTATGTTGGCTTTGAAAGGTGTCCAACAAATCAATAAGTGAAGCCAACTCTTAGGGCAAGCAACAATCCACAATCCAATTGAAGGCAGTAAAAAATTATGTCCAAATGCCTCTAGATGTGGGACAACCAAAGAAGACATGTTGGATAGTTTCATTGCTGGTATGGAAACGGCTGCACCAATGGAAGATCAATCTCATATTTTCTTTCGGTATTCTTTTTCTTCAAGTGTTGGGTCAAGCTTCTTGGGTGCTCTGGTGTGAACTGATGTTTCCCAAAAAGGACAGAAAATAAGTTGTCTTACAGCTTCTTTGTGGCCAAATTAAAGAGATGAGTCCTATACGAAATACCTCCTATTTTAGGAGTAGAGAATTTTAGATTAAAGTGAAGGTTACATTATGAGAATGTTGAGAAGTTAGAACCAGAATTAAGCTTCCATATGACGTATATTACCAAAAGAATTTTTGTAGTTGCCGCAAATTTTTAAACCTTTCAACCTAGAACCCATTTCTGTAATCACCTATTCTTGTAAATATTCTCTCCTACAACTACTATGGAAATCCTTTTTTACCTACTGTAAATTCAGCTTTGGGAAAATGTCCACATTCAATATATCATCAGTAATTGAGATTCAAGTTCGTTCACCTTTTAATAGCAAAGCACCAAGTATCAATTCAACATGGGTTGTAATGCTACTCGAAAGTAGAACTACACATATGAAATAATTTCTATACCTGATTAATGTTTTGAGCCTTCAGCCTTCCAACAACCAAATGCTCTAAGACCATCTTCTTCTTTGTCATTTGCATCATCCGTTCTTCAATGGTCCCTCTTGTTACTAGCCTATAAATCATAACCTGCGACATCAAACAAAGCACCCAAGTAAAAACAGAAAGCAGTTGCTGTAAGTCACAACATACCAAAAGAGAATATTCAAGACCTTATTAGTTTGCCCAAGCCGATGAGCCCTAGCCATAGCCTGTAGATCAGCATGGGGATTCCAATCACTACAGATGGACATTAGTAGAATGATATCGATTAATAAAATTGATGGAATGGAAAATTATAAGCTGTTGAGTGACAACTGACAACTAATCAAAAACCTAGAAAGAGTCTTTCACCGTTCAGTAATAATCATACGCATTCTCATGTAAATCATCCTTATAATTAGCTTGAAATCATCATTTATCAAGAATCACCAATCCAGAAATATTGGAACCGAGACATTTTTTATCAGTGTTCCAAGCTACTGATACTGTAAAATACCAATTGGTGTTTTGGAGTGCAGCCAAGCATCTCACCTCTTGGTGAGAGGTGAGGACAACTATTATTCTACTAAAATGCTATCGTAATATCATAGCAAACACATTTTCCAGAGAAAATAACATGACCTGCAAAATACAAAATGAGAATATTATCACACCTGTCATATATGATAACTGTGTCAGCAGTTGCAAGATTTATTCCCAGACCCCCAGCTCTGGTGGAAAGCAGAAAACAAAATCTGGAGGAATTCTTGGCATTAAACCGATCTATTCGAATTTGTCTTTCAGCTCCACAAACCTTGCCATCAATCCTCTCATACTGCCATTTCTGACCCAGAAAATAATCATAAGAATCAGACTTCAACTCAAAGGCATAGCAGTTTCTGCCTTTTTCTTCAATAAGAACACATACTGCATTTTTATAAGACAGCTTTTGTGATCATGATTAAAGATGTACAATACCTTGTAACTGCAATAATCTTCCAGCAAATCCAACATGTGTTGAAACTGTGTATATATGAGAACTCTATGACCTTGTTCTTTGAGTCTCACCATCATCTTATCCAACAAATGCAGCTTCCCGGAAGTTTCCAAGAGCTGTCTGTCAAGTCACATACAACCAATATGAATTTAAATTCAATAAATAACTAGCACTTGCTCTAACTCTCAGCTTTTTGATTGTTAGCATACCAAAATGTTATATAGTATATAAGTAAGCCATATAAAATTATTCTGGTAACAAAATATGAAGCATTAAGATAGAGACAAACATAGAGAAACCATAACTTTCTACTTGCCAATCTGACTATTTAACATGGAAGGCTGAAGATCAAGGTAGAAAATTACTTATATGCTTCTTCAGGATCTTCTATATCTGGTTCAACTCCTTCTAACATGTAAGCATGACAACAGAGTTTCCGCAATTCCATAACAACGTTGATAAGAGAAATCTGATAGAAAAGTTCTAAACTTCAATAATCCTACGATGTTCAAACAGAAAAGGAAGGAATAGTAGAGACAGCAAACTTGTAGTGTTACCTGTGCACCACCACGGCGAGTTAATATTTGATAGTTACGAGTTAGAATGGCTTTGTAATATTCTTTCTGCTTACTACTTAGTTCGACACGCAAAATTAGTTCTTTTTTAGGGGGCAGGTCCTTCATGACATCTTTCTTGACCCCTGCAAGAAATTAAAGATTGGCAAAAACACTTCTAGCTCAAAATGATTTAAGAACTAAAGGAGACAAAAATATTCTGTTTTTGCTGTGAAACTAATAACGTAAAAAGAACTAAACTGCAAGAAAAATTGGCGTCCAAACCAACTTGGATACTATTTTTCCAAGACTATTGTCTAACCCTATCACATTTCAGTGCCAACATTAACATTTTCATTGAATTACGCCAATTAATTATCTTTTAAAATTATCATCCTAGAATATTTCAAAATGTAATCTAAAGACTATAGTAAAGGAGGACTATTTCAAAATGAAATCTACACAGTACACGAAAATGAAGAATTACTTGTAAGTATCAAGAAACAATTACAAGAGAGCAATAAACTAAAGCAACTATAAATGCCAAAAGACTTGCTGATAAATAAGTGATTACAGTATAGCTGAAAATAGTGTTCCCTGGATTAAAGCAAAGAAATGAGGCATAAAAACAACCAGCACTCCAAACAATCAAGTCAATCTGTCACTGGACAACATTTAAGAGCCTTACTTCTCAGGAGATGAGGAGCTAACATTCTGTGAAGCCTCAAGATTTGCTCCTCTTGATTGATATCTCTGAACTCCTCTTGAAACTCTTCCAGACTTCCAAACTGAAAGAATATACGCATCCAAAGTGATCAAATCCTAATAAATTCATTGGTTGTGTTTGAATGATTTATAACCAGCAGATACATTATATCTGATTTGATTGGAGTGTCCTACTAACCTTCCCCGCGTCAAGGAAATGCATGAGCATGAAAAGTTCATCAAGATTATTCTGAAACGCAAACAAGTAACAGTGAGAAAAATGCAGGCATTTACCCTCTTGATAAATTTGGCTATACGCATTTACATAGGTAAACACTCTGAGAGATGTGAACATCAAACAGATGTATGGCTTAGCTCACCATTATTTTGTTCCTTGAAATGATTGGAGCAACAAATATTAGAATGAAAAGAGAAATAACACCATTTAAAAATATTTTTAGTCAGTAATTGCCGTTCTCTCCTATAACCACCTGTTGGTGTTTGAGGTTCTCCCATGTTTTCTTCCCTCAATGAATGTTTCTTTTACCAAAAAATAAAAATATTTCTAAAGAAAACGTTTACAAAATAGTATTAAACATAACAAGCAAACGAAACTAAAAAATACTTCAAATTAGATCAAAACAATAAAAGGACCATCTTTTCAACATGTTGAAATGTTCCAAATACCAATGACACCATGGTACTTAGAAACATATATACATACATACATACAAAATAAAATAAAAATATAAGTATCAATAGAATAGTTAGCTACATTTTCCATTTTCTTTTCCAAGCAGCAAAATAAGAACAAAATTTAAACCTATAAAAAAAATATATTTTAATGTTATCCACTATACTGAAAAGCCATGCTATACAATAGCAATGAGAAGTCCGAACCAAATAAATTAAACGGCTTAAAGCCAAAACCATGGGTGACCTATGATCTTTAATGCATGAATATAATCTAGAACAAACCTGAAGAGGAGTTCCAGTCAAGAGTACACGAAGGCTACTCGAAAACTGTTTCAATGAAGAAAATAATTTTGAATCCTTATTCTTAAGCCGGTGGCCTTCATCAACAATCTATAGAGAAATCAGCAATAAGAAAAAAATGGTAAGTCAATCATGATACCTCAAACTTTAACATAGTTGCAACAAACGAACATCACAGATCAAGAATTAATTATAAAGATAAACTAATGGCAGATTCTCACCAAGGATTGCCATTTTATAGGCTTCAGTGTTCCCACGTCATAGTTAATCATCTCATATGATGTTAGCAGAACATCAAACTTGATTCTATCTTGCTTACTTTCACTAACAATTTGGCCAGATTTCTTTTTCTTCACCTTCTTATGATTCTTTGGAAAGTAAAATTCATATTCCCTTATAACCGCACGAGCTTGGGCAGTGCCCACATACATAACCTGCAGCAAGTAATATATTAACATAATGCAACCAAACAAACACTATGATGAATTAATAACCAACAGGTACGTACAACATTCATATGAGGAGCCCATGTAGCAAATTCACGTTCCCAATTTCGAAGCGTTGAAAGTGGAGCAACCACCAAGTGGGGAGATAGATTCTCTTCATAAAGGGATGCTAAAAAGGCAATACTCTGTATGGTTTTTCCTGTAGCCAAAAGTTAAAGGTCAATGGAACCTCTTTCTACGCTCTTTTATACTGAGAGGCGCAATAACTCACCAAGCCCCATCTCATCAGCAAGTATCACGTGAGTTTGCTTGGACCAAGAAAAACGTAAGAAATTTAACCCTTCAAGCTGATATGGATGTAATGTTCCTTCATTTGGGGAAAAGAAAAAAAAGTCAGCTTATCACGTCTGGGGAAAATACAGTATACAACACTAGAAAATATAGAAAAAATTTCGTACCTCCAGAAAGAAACGGAGGACTACAATCATATTGTTGGAATTCTTTTTGTTTTTTCTTTACTTCACCAATGTCACCATGGCTGCTTTTGTTCTTATTTGAAGACTGTTTGCGAGATCTAGACTGAATTTTATGGAACTTATCAATTTCAGGCTGGAATGCAGAGATGTCTGATTCAAATTCCCAATAACATTCATCATAAGAAAGTTCTTTATATTTCACAAAATATTCTTTTTCTTCATCATTTCCCCTACATCGAAAAGTAGCATTCACATCAATCAGTTTCCGCTCCGCCATAATAATTCATATTGATTGTAATATAAAACAGGAATGCAATGCACATGATTTAAGACGTCAAAAAGATTTACAACCATACAAGAGAAACCATGACTGTCAACATATATGTACTTGAAAACAAATACTGGTTAAACCTATTGTGTACATGCAAGCTTTTTTATGGCATAAAGAATTTTATAAAAGCAGTCACAACAACAACAAATACATATGTGTGTGTGTACAAAACCCCTTCTGTGTTGAAACAAATGGACATAAAAATTGAAAAATAGTGGTATATCAAATTTTGTCATCCCACAGCGCCTGGGCATTAGGAAATATTGCAAAAAATAATGGTCTAATTATTTAAGGTACTTTTTAGAAACAGACTATAAGGGACTTCAATTCCAAATTTTGATAAATAACATGAAAGATATTGGGTAACTATTGGGAGAACCATCATATTAGTAAGTAGATACAACTTCATGGTCTCTTTACACCCCATAGAAGTATAGGGTGGGTTCATGGCAATGCCAATGTAGAGAACTCCTATGTCATTCTTTTTCCTTTTTCTGTGCTAAGAAACTGATCTTATATTAAAATAAAGGAAAGAATGTATAGGGGCATACCAAAAAGCCCATAAAAAAAGGAGCAAGCAAAAAAAGGTTAAAGAAATAAATAAATAAGCAAAATAAATAAAAAATTAAATAAAAATCATTAAGACACAAGCAAAAGGTCAAAGTATTTGGCAAAATATTGATTTGAATTGGCAATGACAGTCAAAAGTTTATAGTAATAAAGGAACCTATGCAAAGACCTCCAAGAAAAGAACAAACCTGCAAGCAAGAATCCGGTCCACCGTTGTCCATTCAGGTCGAATAGCAACGAAATCTTCCTCAGCATTGTTGTTTGATGACATTTGCTTATGAAAATTGTTCACTTTAGTCTTCAAGCGAGGATGTGTTTTAAAAGCTTTTATAAATTCTTTCTCGGGCACCCTGACAATTAAAAATAAAGGGAACAGAATAAAAGATTTGACACAAATTTGCAAAGCATATAAGTAATACTACTACTAAGAGGTCGATAAATATCTACAAACACACACACAAAACAAAGAAAGAAAAAGGAAACAACTAGGATTGCTGTAACAAAGCAGAAGTAAGAAAATATGAAAATAAATTACCATGTGCAATGTAGATAAGATAACCCCTTCCACTTTACAAGATATTGTTTCACAAAAATTTGCTTCGAACCAAGCTTTGATGCATCACTGTCTCCGGCAAGAGTAGGCCGCATTTCGCAGTCCAATATTTTATCAATATCACTTAGAGGGCTAACCTGTGAGATGCAAATAGATGGGGAAAAATTGTCTGACAATAGTAGCTACAAAGTCTACACAAAAAGAAATTCAAGGTTCCAAAAAAAGGAATCGTACACATTCAGGGCACCTCCAGTTGCTAGGGAGAGGCGCTTTCAAGGGTGGAAGTAGACATTTAGGATGGTAATCATATGTACAGGTTTCACAAGAAAGAAGATTCTCACTTTCTCCACAAGCTTGACATGCATTTTCTTTCTGCCACAGGATGTGAAAGGACAACAGAAATCAAATACACATACAAAAAGTAGACTAGAAAATCCTATTAGGAAACATATATATGATAATAACAGAATAACACCATCACTTTCCCTTACAAGAGATGTAAATAATACAGGAAAGCATGAGAACCATTCCGAAACAGAATTCTATTAAATTATGTTTCCACTTGATGCTGCCAATTGATGATCGAAACTTTATGGAATATCCTAAGGTAAACATTTTAAATATACATACCAATCACTGTAAGTTCCTTCTCATTCAAACAAAAACCATTTTTCTCAATACACAGTTTTTCTGATGAAGTCCTTGGTAACTAGGGGTAGCTTGAGAGATCACAAGAATGGGCTTCACATATCTTTTTTTCTTTTTCTTTTGTACAACTATTAAAAGGTTTGCATCCCTTCAATGTAAGTGTGTACCACCTACACAGAGAATGTATCTTGGTATAGGGTCGGCAATCGGCATGCTAGTGAACAAAAAGAATAAGCATGTCCCAATAACCACCAACACTCTACATGAACAAATGCTTTCTAAGAACAGTCACATTCTCATCGGGCTAACTTGTAACCAAAATGACGGGGGCCTTTAAAAATTAGTTTGACAAAAGAATATGTAGATCACAAGCAAGTAAAACTATTTATCTAACCATCATATGGAAATATGACAGAAAAAGACCACTAAGCCTTGAATTAAAAAAAATAAGAAAGTAAATAAACCTTGTCATCCCTCTCTAATCTTTCATATATCTCTTGCGTCGAGCCAGGCTTTTTATGCTTATAATCAAACTCCTCATCTGACTCGTCAAGATTATACACTGGCCTTCGTTCTGATCTAACACGAAGCCTCTCAACCAGACTACTCATGTTCTGCACCAACAAATCATTATGTCAGTAAACACAACACTTTGTAGAAAATAAAAAATAATGGAACGAATCCCTCTAGATGAGGTTGTAACAACTGCAACAATAAGATAGCTTCAAAAACAATATGAATAGTGAAAATATACAACTGTGGTCCAAAATGGTAAAAAAGTTCTCAATTCTAGGGTTTGCTTAGTATGGACCGAACTTGTGAACCATGTTGAAACGGTTAACAAAGATGGAACCTTAAAATGAAATCCTACGTCCAGAGTTGCCATATGCAAATACACTACCATAAAAAGATCCAAATAGACATGAACGCATGGAAGAACTCTACGGTACACACAACGACAGTCTTAGATTTCCAACACGCAACCCGATGAACAATTTCACGTGTATATATATGTATATACACACACACGTACCGTTCAACAATAGAACCCATAAATTTAAAAAATAACTAAGGAAACAAATGTTTCCACATAAGCTGAAAAGGAATGCAGCCAAACATGTTCAATCTCAAAATGAAAAAAAATGAAGACAACGAACGCATGACCACCAAATGCCACTGCCATAACGACGATGAATTCTCAACAAAAAGAAAATCAAGCATTTCATCACCACCCAGAAAACCTATTACACGTTCTCAAAACGATAGCACCCCAGAAGCAAATTCATCAATTTTACATGACCGCATCAACAACATTTACGAAAGAGATACAAAAAAAGCATCCCCAGTTCATAAAACCAGCTGCGGAAAAGAACTGGACGGACTTCACTTGTGGTATTAATGTAGCGGGAGAGAAAAAAATACAGGAATTACCGAAGGCCACCGGATCTTGAGGCAGATATATTATCGGAAATCTGCCGGAACCCACAAGTGAAGCTCAGGAGAGAGAGTAAAACCAAAAGAGTAAAACACGGTGTGAAGAGAGAGAAAGAAGGGGGCCCTTAATCTCCCAAAGAGACAGTGGAGTCTCCTGTAGGAAGATTAACAGAAAAAAGCGGTAAATGGGAAGTGACGAGGGAGAATTTTACTCAGATCAACGTTGGGCTAATCTAATTCCATCTTCTCATCTTGATTTTCAACAGAGAAGACGATCTTTAATTCTTACAATAACTCATCTGTAGACAGTAATGGTTGCTTTTTGATACAGAGAATTTTGAGGAAGAGGGCCAAAAGGGAAGCCCTTGGTAAAGCAAGTGCCGGTATTGACCTTCTCAAATGGGCTTTTGACCATTTTGGGCCTTTTTATTTTTTTTTTTCCTTCTTTTTTATTTTTTAAATCTTGAAGTCTAATGTGTTCTTGGAGTGTTGAAATTGGTAATATATTGGCTGTTTTGGATAATCTTCATGATTTTGTAGCACAGATATATGGAAGTAATCTATATATATAGTAGTTAAACCTAAATAATTTATCGCATTAGATCGTGTTCGTTCTTGGGTTAAGAGATATTTTGGACCGACTTAATTATTCGACTTGTAGATCTGTCCAAATCGCGTGTTTTACCCGAATTTTGTGCATTAATAGTTGGTTATTAATAAATAGTTATATCGTTAT
Organism: Citrullus colocynthis; assembly: GCA_031780015.1. Lineage (NCBI taxonomy): Eukaryota > Viridiplantae > Streptophyta > Magnoliopsida > Cucurbitales > Cucurbitaceae > Citrullus > Citrullus colocynthis. Next base: position 105,900 of record QLSR01000256.1, read on the forward strand.
TGGGTTTAGAGATGTTGGATTCAAGCGTTTCTTACTAGCTTAGTGAATTAGCAGCTAACTCTTACTCAATTATTCAATACTCTTAGTTAGACTTGTTTGAATCGTTAAGGTTATGAATTTAAATGTTTACCGGAACAATTGTGGGCATATTTGTATTATAGTGGTTTATCTACCTATTTTTGGCATGTTTTAATTGGAGTGAGTAGTTCAAGGTTGCTATTTTTTCTACAAACTTGTGTTTAAGTAAAAAAAAATTATGTATACACTAATATCCAACTATTTTTCAAAATCAATTTGTTGACTTAACTTGCATGTGACTCAATAATTTAGATAGTAATAACTTTTTTTTCTTTTCTACGTTAATTTGTTGTGTCATTTTTTTTTTTTTTTTTTTTCAACCAATCAACTACGCCAAATAAAGGATCGGAAAATGTTCAAATTGCTACAGTGAGCATAGTTTGGTGGATAAGATATTAATTATTTTTAACCATTGATGGTTCAACCCCCCATCCTTCAATCATTGAATAAATAAAATAAAATTTCAACAAAAGCAAGTCATATAAAAAAATCTCAAATAAAAGTAAAAAAAATGTTGGGTTTTATGTCTTAAAACTTGTAGTTTGTAAATTTTGGAACTTATTTTCAATAAAGTTGTTATCGATATTTATTCAGTAAAGTTGTTATTGACTATATGAATTGCATATATTAAATCCAATAAACTAAGAATCCTTGGCTATAGGTTGTATGCTTGGACTTTATGTGTAGACATAAAAGTAGATCAAGTTTAAGTAATAGTCAAAACGGTCTATAGTATAAAAATAAGGTTGGGTACCTTATCATGGGGACACTGTAGATGCGACTCACTTTGTATTTGATATAAACGATGTGATCCTAAATTGTACATGTAGAGACATGTGAGTAGGAGCATCTTATGCAGTGAGTTTGCATAAGACCGGGCCATGAAATGATCACTTTTACTTTATAATACCGTGCTGTTAAAACTGATTATTTCAAACCTGATGACTTAGGTAACTCGATCTTAATCCTAAGCTAACTATGAACTCCTGTCTGTTTAAGATTATCCTTTAATTTGTATAGGTGAGGGTAACCAAAGTTCGCCTACTCAATATGTCTCCCATTTTAGGATAAGATCAAACAGATAGCTAGAGACATAGTCTTGCAAGTCGGAATTCACTCTTTCTCACTTCTAGGTTAGTAAATAAGTTGTTCCCTTAAGTACTGACTTCGGGACTTGAATAAGGGTCCCAGCCTCTCATTGGCACGAGAGGGACTAGGTTTGTTGGTGAGACCACAAACCAATTGTTCATTAGAGGATCAGTGAGACTTAAGGAACGAGATGTAATTACATGGGTAAAATGATAATTTTGATCTTGCACAAACAACTTGTGAATGATCGACTTACTTATTATGGTTATATCAAGTGGACAGAAATATATCTACAGTGAGCCTAGTGCAACTACTGGGCTTTAGTAGAGTGTCTCGGTAGTTAATGAATGTCAATTAACTATGTTAAAGAGTTTAGCCGCTTAATTTCGGATCGTTAGAGCTCATGATCTGTTGGTCCATTAAGTCCCCTTGTTAGCTCATGGACTAAACCTTATAATAGTATATTGAGTGAATTTGAAATATTCGAATTTAGTTTATGAGCAATTTTTATGGTTTGCTGGTTTAATTGTGAAATAGACGAAATTGGAGAGTTAGAAATATTTAAATCTAATTTAAATATTTTTAGGATGAATAGCGATCCATCGTATTGGAATTTGCCGGGAAAAGTGGAAAAATAATAATTAGTTTAATTTTATTAAAATTAATGTTTTGAAATTAATTTTGAAATAAAATTAATTTATGAAATTGAATGTAAAAATCCAAGTTTGAGAATTTGGGACAATCCACTTTTCATGGTGAAGGAGGTGGTGTTCTTCATGCATGCTTCTTCCCACCTTCCTTTTCCACCTCCAAATTGAGTTTGTTATTCAGTTGATTAGTTGTTTTCATGCATGCCAATTCTGATTTGCATGTTTTCTTTTTTACATAGAAGAGAGGAATTGAAGAAAAGGGTTAAGCTTTCGAGCTAATTTCTGCTGAAATTTCCAACTACTCAAAACCCATAAAAGTAGTGCGTTCTTCACCTTGTTGCTCCAAATTCCACTCAATTTAGATCCCACAATTCGTTCTAAGGCCTGAGCATAACAAGGAAGATTCTAGAGGTAGTCTAAGAAGTGTTCGTGATAAAAAAAATTCAAAGGAACTTGCTTCAATTTTGAGCTACAACAAGTATGTGTTCTTCCTATGTTTTTTGACTTTAGAACAAGCATGTCTAATCTTCAAAATTGATGTAATTAGAGTGTTTTAGATCCTAATTGCTTCTGCTTTATGTTACTAACTCCTTCAAAAAAAAATATAATCCCATATGATATGGATGTGTGTTTACAAGATGTGAGCGTATAGTTCTTTAGAAGTATGAGTTATGCAAATATTGCATAGATCTATGACTTATCTCATGTTTATGATAGTGGCCCGTGAAACATAATTTATCTTGTTATAAGAATTGGGTAAATCTCTTCCTAAGTTGCCAAGTCATTGGCATGGATGGGATTTAAGAATGTCATGTATTGTTTAATAATAATTATATGTGTTGGACAATAAATTTTGACCAATCACAAAGTGTCACGTCATTACAAGCAAAGTCAATTCTATTAAATTTTGGGCCAATTAAGTATTATTCGGTCCAAAATTAAAATTTGGAGAAAAACAAATGGTTAATTAAAAATGTCAAGTGTCTTCCATTTGGTAATTTGATCGCAATAATGGGCTTATGAACTTCAATGTTGATTAAGCCTAGACCACAATCAATAAATTTTCCCAGAGGTTTGATTGGACTTTAAATCATAAATTGGATCAGGCTGAGTAATTAAAGTTGCTTAATTCATAAATTTGATCAAATTCAACCCTATTGTGGGAATATTGGACCAAATAAGATATTGGGTCCAAGCCCATAACGACCTTTAGAAAACTCTATAAATGGAGGTCTTACCCATTCATTTGAGGAGAGTTGGAAGCATTGCCAACGAAGTGAAGAAGCGTTCAAAGACTTGACAATTGATGCTCTGAAGATTTAGCTTTGATCGAAGATTGAAGACTGAGCTTTGATCGATCTTAAGTTTACAACTTTCTGAAGATTGAATTGGAAGAACTGAAGTTTTGAAGCACTAAATGTAACACCCTACTCCTTGAACCTAAGTACTTAAAGGGCTTGTAAGAAAAAGAAGTAAGACAAGAGAAGTGGAATTGGATCACAAACTTGTGGAGTTGGCTGAGAAATATTGCCAAAATAGGAATAAGTATGCGTTGAACTTAAAGGAAATAGAGGTTTTGCTTAAGTATTGGGTTAAGAATAAGCTGAAGATAGGTTTGGAAGATTTCATTGAGTGATCTCCAGATCTTGGAATTGAAGTAATTCTTAGAGTTAAGAATTCTTCTAAGTAGAATAACTAGACTAGGAGAACGCAACTATGCTTTTAAGCTTGGAGGTATGATTTAAGGAAAAGAAAGGAAATCTCACCAAGTGATGGAAAGAGTTAAAAGCATAGCCAGGAGTTAGTTGAGTTGGACGCATATTTGGTAAGTAAGAGACCATGTTGGACACATGGTCAAAACTAAAAAAACGCATGGTAAGGGTAACCATTGCGGAAAAGAAAATATGTAAGTGTTGAAGTATTGTAAGGAAAACCGAGAACTCGAGGAGAAAGAAGTGAACGCATAGGAGGTAATTAAGGAAGGAGATGTAAGCTTAGCTTAAGTAGGACGTATGAGCAAGAGGACTAAGGTTGAGTAGTGGTGGATTGGAAGGAAATCTAAATCTCAGAAAGAATGATAAAACGCATAAGGTGAAATCAAGGAAAGATGCTATCGTAATTTAAGGTAAACACATGACTTCCATCAAGGGAGATTTTGTTGAGTCTTGGATAATTTAGAGGGTTGAGAAGTAAGTCTAAAGGAAGGAAGCCGGAGATGGACGTATGCTCGATTTATCATTGAGAAAATGGCTAAGTATAAGAAAGAGGTTGGAAGCATAACCTTGGAATACAATTCAAGAACGCATATAGGGACAATTAAGGGATCCTTAAGGATGGAAGGAAGGTCATGGACGCATAGGAAAGTAGAGATAAATGCATGAAGTACAAGCGCATGAAGGAAGGTCTTGAGGTAATTTTGGCTAAGTAACAGAGTAACAAGCATAGTCAGACGTTTGTCACTCAAGAGAAGGGCTTGCAGCTGAGATATGGATATAAGGAAAGAAGTGTTGGACGCATAATAAGAGGCACAAACACATGGTAGTATGCGGTTGAGGCACAGACGCATGGTAGTATGCGAGGGAGAAACCTGGTCAAACGTAGGAAGGACGGGAGGAAGAAAGAGAACAAAGAAGCTAAACCTTAAAAAGAAAATTAAATGGACGGATAAGGGCACTAAGTTGGATGCATGGTTTGTATCTCGGAACAAGTCGGACGCATAAGATGAGTTTATAAAGGTTATGTGGTTTCATTTAGACTTAACACTTTATAAGGAGGAGGTGTTGGGTTGCTGTTGGGTCATAGCTTGTTGCGCATAAAGTGTATTAAATGTTATAATTTCAGTACAGAGTTGCGTCGAGAATTACTCAAGTATGATCATTAGTAAGCAAGTTTTCCTATAAAAGCCCAAGTGTAAGCTCTTATAGGTTTCCTGGTAGGTCTAGGGTCAAACGCAGGGATTTGTAATAAACTAGGCGTTGAGAATAGAAACAAGACTATGTGGTAACTATACATGTATTATGTGCATGAGTTGTATGTACCTAAAACTATACATAAAGAATGAATAAAATTTCCTACAATTAACAATGAGGTGGACGCAGAGAAGGTTAGTCAAATGTCATGTAGAGTCAGATAACATGCATTAAGGATGACGACGGAACCATGCGATAATAGTAGAGTTAACGCCTGAGCTAGTTGTTACTTAAGCATATCTAAGTATATTTACATACCTACAAACTTTGGGTTTGTGAATCCATCTCTCGATGTTTCGACGCCACATTAATCTTATTTCTAAGACGCGTGATAAGTTTGCGATGGCAAAAGATGAACTACATCTCTGAACCTCATCTAATCTTGATAAATGCTAAAGATTAACCATCTACTCTCTCAAGTTAGACAGTCGTGCTTGTTAAATTTGTTTGTCAGACAAAGTCATGCAAGCTAATAATATGCATTAATCAAGATGTAACATACTTAGTATTGCTTAAGAAAAACTAGCTTCTAACATCTAACTCATTTAACATTCAAACAACATGGTGTAAAATATTTAATATGGAAATAAATGAAAGATAATCATTAATCAAACTTATATTAAGAAAATAAACCATTCTCTCGAATGTCATTAACAAAACATAAGTAAGAAGGAGGCAAATGGAGATATAACAGAAATAGAAGACGTCAATCCGCCAGTGGCAATGTCTTGCTTCATGGAGGCTTGAGATGATTGCTACCTGATACATAAATGGCATAGGGTGAAGGTTCTCACTCACTGGGAGACGACTCTGAAAATTCTCAAAATCCTTCTCACAAAAGAGCTTGAAATGGAGGCTGGTTATGGCGAGGGAGAATTTGTGCAGAGTTTTTGCCTCTTGAACTCGTTTCTCTCATCTCTTTGAATGGAGAAGCTTTGGGCCATTTATAGGCGTCGAAAAGTTGAATTTATGATGACCTGACACATTTGCATTAAATTCCATGCCCTGCTGCGCAGGCTTTTCACATCGTCGGGCCATTGGTTCCGTCATGATCTGATAACGTGTAATCCTTTTACATATTGACATGATAGCTTTTGCCCAGGCGTCTGTATCTGCTTTTTCTTCTCAACGCATGGTCTCGACGCATAGGTGTCCACTTTTGTACTTGCAACAGCTTCATCTTTGGTGTTTTAGTTATTTATGCTTCTTTTCTACTTAATTCTACGTTAAGAAAAGAAAAGCTCATATATTTTTCAAATATTTTCTTTTGTAAGTGGTGCCAACGCATGGTAATACATATTACATAATTCAATTGCCAAAATCATGCATTTAGCCCTAAAGTTACTCTAATTAATTCAAATAGTGACTATAATAACTTGTATTTCTACAAGTTATCAGTTGCATGTCAGATGTGTCATGCAGCGTGACAGGTGGCAAATAGAGAGGAGAAGTTGGATGACAAGACCTTCACCCCAAAGCTATAAGTAGGACCTTAAGGGAAAAGGAGCAGGGGATGATCCTTAAATCTGAGTTCTTGAGAGAAAGAAGAGAGAAAAGGCTAAAAAGAGCAATCCTTGCGTCCGTAGTGGAAGTCTGTGACCAAGAGACGGGCTGTTCTAACTACCTAGCTACCTTGCATTCAACAAGTTGTTGGTATTTAGGAAAAACGAATCAGCTTTGCATCCAACAGTACTGTTAGAAGGAGGAAATTATCTGCCTGCGTTCAAAGTGAACTTTGCGTTCAAGAGAGATCTGTGCGTCCAAGGGGTGAAGCCAGAAGAGTTGTTGGAAGGCTGCACCTTACATTCAAGTTACCAACCTTGCGTTCAAGGTGCAGGGTTGCGTTTAACCAAGCTGACAGAAGGGAAAATCAGTTGCCTTGCATTTCAGACTTGAAAATTCTGCGTCCAAGAAGCTCGGAAAAGAGAATTAGAAGGAAAGAAAAGGGAACTTCCCTTAAGCAATTATTGAGCTCTGTGAATAACACTAATGTTTCCAAAATATGAATGCGTTCTCTGTGATTAATATAAATGGTTTTGGAATATGATTATGCTTTCATGAGTTTTCAACGTGTATATCATGCGTTTATATTAAAAAGTATTTGAGCATGCTGGTGGTGTAATAAGTTTTGTAAAAGCATGTTGTTTGATATTACATGATTTTATGGAAGATTTGGAAATGTTAACTTATAAATTTATGATACGATGTTTTCAATCTTGGAGAGGGCAAATGGATAGCTGGAATATGGAAATGGGACCCCAATTGTCACACCTCCTCCCAGATTTCCTTCTCAACCTAGAAGTAGGTGTGACCTATACACACTCGTCATCATATATCTTGAAACATAAATCAGTACCAGATCAATTATACAAAGCTTTATACTAGTGAAACATCATAAGTTAAACATAGACTCTAAATTCAGATTTCTCAACTCATAATTTATCACAACAGGTATTTACTCTGCACTCTGTACAAACCCACTCTTAGTATATTACAAGAATCATGTATGACAAAACATGTATATAAACTGAGTATTTACAACTACCCCAGAGAACTAATGCAGAGTAAGCCCAGACGAAGATCTTCTGTAGGCTAGGCATCCCGGACACGCTCGCTACCTGAAACGAACAACAATAAATAAGAAAGCGTGAGCCTAAAGCCTAGTGAGTGACTAAGTTATCTAATTACAATTTAATCCTTTAGTTAATGTTGATCATAATAACTACTATATATCTTATTAGTACAGATTCATGGATCACTCATGTCATTAACAATATAACATAAATATCTTTCCAAGAAGTAGCGGAGCAAAGCTCAACGCTATTAACCTCTTAATTCAATTCCTATTATTCATATATTCACACGCCTTCACATTTTGTCCCTCGGCGTTTCAACTCTCAAGTGCTTTCTCACATTGTCCTTCAGCACTGAGTTCCATATTAATCCACTGCTCAAGTGCCTTCACACATGGTCCCTCAGCACCGAGCCATCATGTACTGGTTTTCCATATGCCTTCTCACAAGGTCCTTCGGCATTGGAATCCATCTCAATCAATTTCTCAAGTGCCTTCACTCATGGTCCCTCAGCACTGTGTATCATATATCATATCCCCATAGGCCTACACACATGGTCCTTCGGCCGTGGGTTGCATTTAGATAACACGCATACAGGAGTTCATATAACATACTCGTTTCACTTGCTCAATGTTAGAAATAATCCTTGGATGAAACAGAAAGTCACTCACGATTTGTCTTAGGCCCCAAGTGGATTATATGCTTTTCCGAGATCTTCTTGGCCTGTAAAAACACATTTTTCACATTAGGTTTCCTTTGAACTCCTTTTCCATAATCATTAAGTATGCATATTCATAACTAGCAATACTCTATGTCACTAGCGAGACTACCAGCGAATTCACACTACTGAGTACTGCACTAGCGAAACCGGAGTGAACTAGACTAGCGAGATCACCTTAAGGAGTGATACCCTGCGAGACTTCAGCGAGAGTTGTGAGACGCAAAGCTCTTTGCGTTATCAGCGACCCTCGTTCAGCTACTCACTCTCCAGCTCCTTAGCGATACCACTGTCTAACGATACCTGATATCATTGCTTCCTTCCTTCCCTTCTAACTCTTTCTTTATCCTGCTAAAAAAAAAGCCATATTACAGCCAAAATCAGAACTTCCATTCTTCTACAATCTTGTAAAGTAGTGAGTTTCCTAGCTTACCTCAAAATTTCAGACCATAACTCGTCTTCGTTTGAGAGTTATTCCCAAATGACTTCGCCTGCCTTGAATTGTCTAGCAATTCAACCCCTATTACTTCCTCCTAGAGATTAACACATTTTTGCTCGGATTTAGCTTAAACATCCTTCATGGAAGTTGCTAAGAATTAAATACTAACCTCAAAGTTTTAGTCCTAGCTTCAACTTCCTCAGCTCACTCTTCTTCAAATACCGATTAGTGTCCAAATTTATCAGTAACAATCAAGCTTCTAGTTCCAGCTTCAAAGTCACCATAAAAATGATCTGGTTTCTACTTGAATTCGATATAAACACCTTCTTCCACCTCTCCTCGTTGTTCGTCTGCGAAATAGAGTCAATCTGGGTTCGAAAATATGTCCAAAAGGGTTTAATTATTCGATGCACTCATTTATATGTCAATATAAATCACCGACTTACTAGCTCTACCATCATCTTCCTTCTTGAATTAGCCAACGCAACCTTCCACGCATGACTTCGGCAACGCATAATCTCAACTTACCATGCCACTGATTGCCCGACGCCGAATAATCGACTACCGCATGGCCTTCTCGGCCCCCCTTCTATGCACCAACGCATACCACCCTTCAACGCATAGGCCATCTCAACGCATAGCAATGCCAACTTCTACCACATAGTAGCCTTCAATGCATACTTCTACTAACGCATATTGCACCCTTCTTCCTTCACATCTACTTCCACGCCGAGCTGCCCTCTTCAACACATGCCTACCCGCGACAACTCTTGTCAAGCTTTAGACATACCCTCAACGCATAATCACCCATCACATGGCCAACACTTAGCCATTTTTGCTCTCACACAACTCGGCCAATTTTTCTTTACTCAATACCTGTCTCATAGTTTCTTCTTACTTACCTTCTCCCAATGACAAGTATGGGGCTTACACCAATGCTCAAGGATAAAAGGAAGGCATATGGGTAGCCCGGATTATGATACCTATGTGCACATAGAGGAATGTACGACACTAATGTGTTGAAATTACTCCACACAGCTAAAGATAATCAACATTGAGTAGCGTAGAGCTCCGCTCCACTTCAACTAAGGAAAATGATTTGAAATGTTTTCGACGTTGAGTAGCGTAGAGCTCCGCTCCGCCTCAACTAAGGAAAATGATTTGAAATGTTTCCGACGTTGGGTAGCGTTAAGCTCCACTCCGCCTCAACTAAGGGAAATGATTTGAAACAAACGAGATTTCTGAGTATCTTTCTCTGAAGTGAGCATGCATGATTTGACAATGACATTTGAGCATGTTTTCCATGAATATGATTTGAATCGATATTTTATACGCATTGTTTAACGATGTTTATATAATGAGCAGTTTTATAGTTAAAGTAAAGTATTTCCAAAACCGTTACTCACTGGGCTATTAGCTCATCCTTTCATATGTTTTCCATTTTTCAGGTAGCATGACAGTTTCTATTGCCGGTCAAAGTCGAGGTTTGTCAAGAATTAATGGTATCATCGTCTTAGGAAGTGTGGTTAAATGGGAAATAAAGTAAGTTCGACAGTGGGAGTCGACCGGGAAGTCTATGACTACTGTCCTCACGCTTCGTCTCGGGCTACGGGATGGGGTGTGACACTAAAAATCTAAAGAACACAACGCCCTCAAAGCATTAAAGATCAGAAGACGAACTAAAGCTCTAAAGATCAACTTTTGTTCTCCTAAATATCCATCTAAAGCTCATAAGACTTTCAGAAGATCAAAAGATTCTCTGAAGCTCTTGATGTCATAAGCTCCAGATACTGATCCAAGTCGATCAAGAAGCCAGAGGTTGATCCAAACCAATCAACAAGCCCAAAAGTTGATCATCTAGAAAGATTATCAAGTCGAAATGTCAATCCTCCAAGAAGATCACCAAGTATAAAGGTTGATCCTCCAATAAGATTATCAAGCCCAAAGGCTAATCTCCCAAGAAGATCTCCAAACCCAAAGGTCAATCCTCCAAGAAGACCACAAAGCCCAAAGTTCGATCCTCCGAGAAGATCATCAAGCTCAAAGGTCGATCATCCAATAAGATCAATAAGCCCAAGGATTAAAATTTACTTTTCAAGAGAAAATATTGAAGGATTATGCATTAGAGAGTGTACTCACTATAATATACTAAAATCAATACAAATACAAATGTCAAATTTGACGAATTAAATTTCTTTGAAAATCTCGTCCAATAGTATGCACTCATTCCCTTGAGATTGAACGTTCAAATTTTCGTACTCCCAATAGTTTAAAAATAATAATAAAATAACAAGACTTTTAAAAATCATATATTTGCATAAAGAAGTGACATGTACAAACAATTGGTCAGCACAAAATAAAACATATATGAATATGGAAGAAGTAATCAGACCTTTAGTAAGCTTATCAGACAATATATTATTTTTCTCCGTAAGGATCTATCGTGAATGAGCAGGGAAAATTGTTTTGAAGGAAGGATGAGAGAAAAGCCAAACAAACCTTTCTTTATTAGCTAAATGGGAACAAACATGATGAAGTTTGGGTTGGGAACAGACAAACCTTTCCATCCTCGAATTCATTTTGATATTTCTAATATAAAAACACACTTAAATATATTTAAATTTATAGGAAAAAGGAATATAGAAGTTTGGGTTAGGTTGCATTTAGGTCATTTAATTTTCAAACTCAACAATTTTATCCCAGCAGCTTTTTACTAAGTAACATTCCCCCCCTCCCCCCCATTTTTTTAATAAATAAAAGTGTTTTAATTGTTGTCTTTTTTAATTGCCTTTTTACTTTTTTTTCTTTTTTCTTTTTTTGTATGTGTCTTAATTTGTCGTGTTTAAGGGTATAATTCACATATTTTAAAATGTAGGACAAAATAAAGATGTGAAAATTCTCATCTCACAATTCTTTTTATTATATTAGTTTGATATTTCACGCGCTATACTAGTTGTGTAAAGTTGAACATATGACTTAGTTTTAAAAATCCAATAATACTAGTTTAATTTATCTATAAGTGAGTTTTGTTTTTCAAACAAGTGAGGAAAACGAGAGAGGTAACAATAATAGTTATTTTAAATCAACTATGACTATCAAGTTTAAAACATCTATATATTTATACTATTCAAAATGGGTTGGCTGGAAGTAACATTTGATTTCCACTTTTGCCCTTTTTGGAAGATGGTTAGAGAGTTATCTTAGATAATTTCACATTTATTAAATGTGTGTTTAGAATAAATTTTCAAGTGTTTAGTTAAAAAAATAAGTCATTTTGAAAAAAAAAATTGGAGTGTTTGACGACCACTCAAAATCTTAAACAATTTTTATAAAAATAGTTTAAATAAAAATGAATTTTTGGAAAATTACTTTTTCTCCCGTCAATCCAAACGAGTCTAAATTATTAAATGGGTTTTTCCTAATTTTAAGCATCACGTGGAAAATTAAGGAAAAAAAAGCAAAATTTGATAACATTTTTGGCAAATTAAAAAGATCACATATTATCCGTATTTGTTTGAATAAAAGAACAAACAACTTTTTTAAAAAAATCAAAATTTATCTCTAATTCAAAAGAAAAAAAAAACAAAATTCATACACGTACAAACAAAAAAAAATTACAAAAATCACATTTATCTTTCACATTAAATAAGAGAAAGAAAATTACATCTTATCTATAAAATTTCAAATTCTCTCTTAAAATAAGAGAAAATATTTATTAACAAAAACCCAATTATGGTTTGAAATATATATATATATATATATATATATATATATATATATATCTTAATTCAAGCTCTCATTTTCCATAAGGTCCTTCTTTTTCTTTGCTTTCATTCTTTTTGTAGAAATATTGTTGTAGCATTAATGTATTTTTTTTTAAATTATATTATATTTTCCTTTTAATTTTTATTATTTAAGAAGAGATTTCAAACACTTTGCTATATTTCTAAATACTTTAGTTCATTTTGCTATATTTAAAAATAACTATTTATTAAATTATTAAATAATTTCCCCGCATCACACGGAAGATTAAAAAAATCAAAATTTGATAACATTTTTGACAGATTATAAAGATCACATTTTATCCTTATTTGTTTGAATAAAAGAAAAAAAAATCAAAATTTATACACGTTCAAATAAAAAACACATTTATCTTTCACATTAAAGAAAAGAAAAAAATCACATCTTATCTATAAAATTTCAATTTCACCTTAAAATAAGGGAAAATATTTTTAGAAACCCCACATTTTATCTCTAATAATCTATCTGTATCTCATTTTTCATAAGGTATCTTGTTTTTTGTGCTTTCATTTTCTTTTGTAGAATTATTGTTGTAGCAGTCATGTATTTTTTTTTAAAAGAAATTTTGTTTTATTTATGGTTTTTATTATTTAAGAAGAATTTAATTATTAGGTTTCATGTATCTCTTCTTAGTCTGGAAGAAATATTGCCTCTCTCTCTCTCTCTCGTCTTTTTAAGTTAGGTCATTTTTTTCAATTTTTGTCACTCTTCAATTATCTAGAATCATATAGTGATTTAACGTAACAATTTTATATGCCATTGTAGTTTTTTTTTTTCTTTTTTTTATACATGCAAATGATCCTAAAATATTAAAGAGGGTAGATAAGACTAAGGTTCAACAAGGTTAGTCTAATTTAGAGGTACGTGCTTTTGTAATAATTTTCCCTCTTCTTAATTTTCATAAATGCACACAGATTAGTTTAGGGCTTATAATAATTTTTATTGTTTTTTAATGCTTTTGTATTTTTTTTCCTTCATAAAATTATGAAATAAAGTTTAAAATAAGAAGAACTTTGCAAATCAAAAGTGATTTAGTATTTTGCGGTTTTTTGGTAGAAAAATGTAATACATTTCTAAAAATTAAAATTTTAAAAATTAAAAATTAAAATTAATCAAATCATCCATTTTCAACTAAAAAAATTTATTATTAAATTTTATACAAAAATAGAAAAAATTAATATTTTAGTTTAAATTAAAGTTTAAAACTAAAAGGATAATCACATCTCTAAGTTAATTAAAAGATTAATCTAGATAAGGTTTATCATGAAATAAAAAAGGAATAGGTAACATTAAATTTTAAAATTAAGAGAATAATCAAAACATCTCTTCCAAATATTTTGGGTTATTTTAAAGAATAATGTTATTTTAAAAAATAATGCGAAAAATAGTGTGGTTTAGAAACTAATACAAAAATAGGGTGGTTTGTAAAGTAATTTGGAAAATAGGGTGATGAAATCGTGTACCCGGTACACGATTTCAGTTGGATTGCTGATGCGGTGGTTGGTGTGTAAGTAAGTCTTGGACCTGGTCCACGATTACAGCCAAACTCGTGGACCCGGTCCACGATTTCGGGTCCAGAGTTACCCCTCTTCTTTTTCCGTCCAAACTCGTCCGATTTTTTTCCCATGATAAATATGCATACGTATATGGCGGCGGCAGGGGCAGTGGTGGTGGCGGCGACGGCGGCGGCTGAAGGAATATAATATGTTAGATTTAACAAAGAAATAGTGATGAGATGGTCGAAAAATCGATATCTATATAAATACCTTTGTGACAGCGACAATGTCGACAAACGACGGACAATGGACAAATGAGGAGTGAAATGAGAGAAAGGAGAGAAATGAAGAGTGAAAGGAGAGAAAGGGAATGGTTTGAGAGGAAGAAGAAGAAGGTGGAGGAAGAAGAAGAAGGTGGCCAACGGATTAAAAGGGAGGGGACTCGTGGACCCCGTCCACGAGTTCGGTCAATGCATGCATGCAGCAGACTGACACTGGCAGCGGGGCAGTGCAAAGTAATCACGTACGCGGTACACGATTTTAAAGGAAATTGCGTATGCGGTACACGATTTCAAATGAAATCGTGGACGGGGTTCACGATTTCACAACGCCAATTTTGGTATTTCTTTCCCCCTCACCCTATTTTTGGAATTATTTATTAAAAAACATTATTTAAAAAAAAAATTCAAATATTTTAGTTTAAGTTAAAGCTTATAATTAAGAGGCTAATCAAAACATTAATAAGAAAAAGTTTCTTTAAAAAAAAAGAAAAGAAAAAGATTGTCACGAAATAGAAAAAAACATATTGATTTTTTTTTGTTTTTTAAAATTATTTTTAGATTTATTGTTTAATCTTTCACGTTTTTTATTGTTTAATCTTTGCGTTAAATATTAATAATAATTATCGGCACCACATTAACCCATTCAAAAACTTGTCCCTTTTATTTAATAGGTAAGTGAATATATGGAGTATTGTTATTTTTATTATAAATATTAAATAATTGGGACTTTAGATTTTTTTCAAATATAACAAAAGAAACCAAAATATTTACAAATATAGCAAAATTTATTATATATATGCGATCGACCGTGATAGATCGCGATAGACTCCAATTTGTGTTTATCGAAACACAAATAGTAAGTCTATCGCAGATAGATGGTGTATTTTGCTATTAGTTGTAAGTATTTTCAGCAGTTTTTTTATTTAAGATAATTTCCCTAAATAATTTGTAACACCTCCTATTTATCATTTTAAAATCTTAATTTTTATTGTTTTTAATCATTTTTAGATTTATTTTCAATTTCACATTAATTCATTTTATCAACCATCACATTAACCAATTAAAAGATTTGTCCCATCACATTATCCAATTTAAAATATTTGATTCAAAATAAAAACTAATTAATATTGGAAATCTAAATTGGCTAGATTAAATTCTCAATTTTCTGTCAACTATCTCATTTTCCTTTTATTCATAAATTAAAGTTATTATTAAAATCTCTTATAATTAAGTTTTTTTGTCTTCCTCTAAATTTTACACCACATGCAATGCACATAGTATTAAACTAGTATTATTAGATTAAATTTCAGTTTTCAAGTACGTAAATAATTGTTATTCTAAGTTAATTGTTGTAAAATTGAGGATTAAAACGACGCACCACGACAATACGAAAATTGAGAAATTATAATATAATAATAAAAATAACAAAATATGAAATATGGAAATTTATGAAAATTTAAAATTCTCATATTGCCATGTGCCTCAGACGACATAGAGCAGTTGACGTCTTTGGAAAGGGTTAATTTAAATTAAAAAGAAATAGGAGTCACCACCAATCTTTTTTACATTGGGCACCAAAATAAAGTAAAATAATATTTTAATAAAAAATAATAAAATAGTATACGAAAACTAAAGTTGGGTTCATGAGTCGTTTGTGTATGGGAAAATGTCTTAGCACCTCACAACGTTGGGTTTTATGTCCTAAAACCCGTGGTTTAAAATGTTATTGAATATGTGAATTGTGTTTATTATAACCTTAAATCTAATAAACTAAGAACTCATGCCTATAGTTTGAATACTTAGACTTTATTGGTAGACATAAAAATCGATCAAGAGGTAATAGCCAAAATGGTCTATAGTATAGGGATAAGTCTAGGTACCTTATATTGGAGATACTGTGGATGCGGTCCTTTTTTTTTTTTTTATTTGATACAAACAATGTGATCATATATCGTTCATGTTAAGACATGAGAGTGAAGGCATCGTATGTAATGAGTTTGCATAAGACGGGACCATGAGATAATCACTTTTACTTTATAACACTGTTTACTGTTAAGATTGTATTTCAATATGACGACCGAATTAACTCGGTCTTAATCTTGAGTTAATTATGAACTCTTGTTTATTTGGAATTATCATTTAAATTGCATGGGTGAGAGTGGCCTGAGTTTGCCAACTTAATAAGCCTGCTATTTTAGGGATAAGACCAGGTAGATAGTTGGGGACATAATTCAAGGTTAATAGAGAACTTGTTCCCTTAAGTACTGACTCTGGGTCTTCGATAAGAGAGCCTTGCCCTCTCATTGGCCCGAGAGGGAGTTGATTTGATAGTGAACCATAAACCAATTGTTCATTAGATGATCGGTGGGACTTAAGGAATAAGACGTAATTACAAGGGTAAAACAATAATCTTAACCTAGTTGTGATTGCGAACAATTAGTAAAGTGTAGGGTTGAAATCCCTCTTGACATTGTAGAGTTTTTTTTTTTTTTTTTTTTTTTTTGGCTTTTTTTGGAACTCTCCCTTGATGTATGTAAGGATGAAGGCTCTAGGGTTTCTAAAGAATAAGAGATTTTGGGTATAGTTGCTAGGTTTTTGTTTTGGAAGAGAGGATGAGGATTTTTGAGTTGTTGTGGATGCATGGAAGGATCTCGAGGATTTGTTGGGGGAGAAAAGATAAAAAGGTCAAAACTACTTCCACAATTGCCTTTTTTTAAAATGGATTTTATTTCTAATTTGAGATTTTGCCAAACATAGCCTAAGCTAAAAAAAAATGACAACTTTTAGGCAACTAGAACCAAATTCAAAATTTTTTTCAATTTTCTTTTTTTATCCCGACTAAATTGGTTACTTTAATCAAACTAAAATAAAAGTTAAAAAGAGATAAAAACTAGCATAAAAATGGTGGAGAACGATCAAAATTAGATTAGAACAATGAAGATAAAAATCAATCTAAAAATAAATTAATTTAAATAAAGTTAGATAAAAATACGTGGCTACATCTCATTCTCCAATCTTTCTTTTAATTTTCTCACCAACGTGTACTTTTTCGAGACCCACTAAATGCCACTATTATAGGCAAATTGGCAAGTAGGAACTGAAATTACATGGACACTAACGATGTCTAAACTCTGAGAAGGTTTCCGTGGGTTAGGTTGAAGCAATTTTTAAACCAAACTCAATTGTTCGAGTTGTTAATTTTTTCAACCCAAACAACCCTTATTAAATAATAAACCCAACCCAACCATGAATATTTGAGTTCAGTTGGTTCCGGTTACTCAGTTTATTATTTAAATTTTTGTTTTTTTTTTTTAAAAAGTAACATGTTAATATGTAAAAGAGAATTTGTTTAATTACTTTCACGTATTGAAATTAGATTGGCAAGTCGATTTTAATTTATATCATGAAAAATTGATTTCAGTAGTGTTAAAAAAAATTATTTTAAATAATTAGTGGATAATAAATAATCTAAAAAATCATGAAATTAAGTAAAATTGAAATAAATATATGTATATATATAATTGTATTGAAATTAAAAAAAAAACATACTTTTAATATTAATAATAAACTCATGTAATTTGGGTTGACTCGAGTTATATTAAGTGAAGCCACGAACTATACCAACCCTTTTCATTAATTTGAACCTAACCCCCCCAAATGGTTAATAATCAAACTCAAATTATACGAGTTGGGTTGGGTTGATCGAACTTTTTGAACACTCTTAACACACGTGGATAACAGGTAGAGTGAGTGATAGGAGATTGACAATTTATTTTTTTAAGACCCTAAGTTTGGGCACTGCATTACACCTAAGTTATAATATTCATTTAATAATTATATTATATTATATTATTAAAACAATTTAAATAAAACTTGGCAAAATGCACTAACCCAATTATTGAAAATTGCAATGACCTTAGAATTTACTCACAATGTACCATCAATAACCTTGTTTCTAATCTTTAGACTTTTTGTTGGATCCGACTTTTCCTCGTTTTCGATAACAATCTAATTACAAATGTAATTAAGAAAATTTGCAATATGTGACAAATTCTAAATATATAATTAATGGCATATTTTCAATATATGGAAAATCGTAGATATGACAAAATTCTCAAATTTAAATTTTTATTTATTCATTATTCTAATTTTTTTTCTTTTAACAAACCCACGTTTTTTTTTGGTATATTAGTCAACTAATATACAGTAGGCCGGAGAAATTCAACCTAAAGCTCACTAACACTTAGTTACAATTTGAGTATGTTTGGAATAACTAGAGAAAAAAAAATATATATATATTTTTAAAAAAATCACTTTTATGATTTTTTTAAAAGCACTTAAATAACTAGTCATTTTTAATTGTATATCAATAATGTATCAAGCATATCAAGTGTCTATCAATAGTGTATTAAGTGTGTGTGAGCAGTATATTAAGTGTATCAAACGTATATTGGTAATGTATCAAGTATATATTAATAGTGTTTCAAGTGTATCAAGTGTATATCAGTAGTGTATCAAGTCTATATCAGTAGTGTATCAAGTGTATTAGGTGTATTACGTGTATTACGTGAGTTGAGCTTGTTTGTTGTTATTTTTGCAAAAGTAATAAAATTGGGCTATGAACCTAATATTTTAAACTTATTTTGTCAAAATTTGCGGGGAGCACTTATTTTAAAGTAATAATTACTAATTAAATAACAAGTGTATACCATTGAATTAACATAAATGAAACAGTGATGAAATCTGGTTCAATTCTAGTCTTTAGTTAATTATAATTTGAAAGCGTACATGTATAATTCAATTTACAATGTTACTAAAAGAACACAAATGAAACAAAAGAAAGAAAAGTGATGATTATAAACCTTATAAACATTATTCCCGTTAAATTTTAGCTTCTCACGATTCATTGTTAACAATATAATGAAGAAAAATTATTTTAAATGTCATTTTGAAACTATTTAAAAAAAATAGTAAAATATCACAGTCTATTGTAAATAAATTGTGATAGATTACAATATACTATTATTTATGTTTATCATGATATATATACACAAAGATAGTAGTCTATCACATATAGATAGTAACATTTTGCTATATTTATAAATATTTTGGTTAATTTTTCTACCTTTGAAAACATCCCTATAATTAATATATTTATTTTAGAATAAAGATAATTAATGTATTTATTTTAGCAACAAAAACAATTAATATATTTGTTTTTTCAAAGACTAAATTGAAATATATACAATTCAAACAATCATTTAATTAATTGGATATATAAATTTTTACACTTTCAAATAACTTATTAAATCAATCTATGACATTTTTATTAACATAACTTTGACGTTTGCCCTTAGTTTTTGTAGAGAGATTGATCCCTAATTTTTCAAATAATTTTCTTTGAGGAGAAATAAGTGATTATACCTAATTTAGTTTTACTAAATACCAAAATCAAATACAATAGCGTAAAAATTAATTATAAACAAAATTTAGCAAAAGTGAATTTAGCTCAACTGTGATTGACATGACCTTTCTATCTAAAAGTCAAATGTTTGATCAGTCAAATGTTCGATCCCTCATATTCGTTGTTACTGTATTAAAAAAAAACAACTTAAATGTTTTTAACTAATATAACAAATATTTTGATAATTTTTCTACAAGTAATATTTTTATCATTTAAACTTTGCATTAAAAGGAAGTTGTTTTATTATTTCGAAAAAGAAAGCATTGAAAGTAAGTTTCAATTATATTTTTGTCATTTAAACGTGGAGTTCCATTAATGAATTGTTGTATTAAAAACAATCGAGAGTATTAATACAACCACCTACCCTACTAAGTACTAATTATTCAAAAAAAAAAAAAAAAACCATAAAATGAAGGAAAAAGGAAATAGGCGGTACTGTGAATAATTAATTAAAAAAAGGGTAAAAAGAATTAAAAAAAAAATCGGAAAAAAACTAAGAAAATCGGGAAAATTAATTCACTTAAAAACAAAAGGCGGTAAAAAAAAAAATCAAATATTTGGTTTCGGAACTCCTAAAAAGATAAGAAAATTAGACTAGAAAGTTAAACTATGAAAAGGTGATAGATTAATCAGATTTCATTCATATTCTTATCTCAACCCATCGCGGCTCTAAGCTTCTAAAAATTTCTATTTTCAAAGTTGTGGAGGATTTGATTACTAAGAGATGTCTGAAATAGGTAAAGCAATTTCGTCCTTGAATAACGATGCTTGGATTAACGAAGTTATAGATAGTGTGAGATTTATTGGAGATGTTGGCGAAACCGATTTACAATTTCTAGAGCTTATTTTACCACATTGCACTATTGACCAATTGATGCACATTGAAAAAAGTTTTGAAGGGAGAGATCTCACTCCAGTAATGGATCAATTGTGGAAAACTTTTTACGTAAGGAAGTTTGGTAAAAATGATGTTGATATTATAGTCAAGAAGATGCATTATAGGAATGAACCATCTAAATGGATGGATTTATATGTGGCCAAGATTGAAGAGTTAGAAAATAAGGCAAAGACAATTGAAGAACGAATATTACAAGCCTATCAAAAGGAAAAGACCCGAAAGCAAAGTCATCAAATAATATTTTGTGGTGATGAAGATTTCTCATCAAGCAACAAGAAGCCAAGATCTAAAAGAACAATTGGATTTGAATGCAATACTACTAAAAGTAGCTACAAAAGAAGACAAATACTGAAACACAAATTTGTGAGGTTCCCTCTTCTAGTGATAAGAAACGTAGCTTTGAAAGAACAATCAGATCTAGACACAATGACAATAAGAGCAAGGTACTAAAGAAAGCAAAGAGAGAAACACTTCAGAGTATAGAGATGAAAAATTTTGTAGCTTTTCAAAGTGATGCAATGCATAAGTAATAGTTTCTATTGTTACTTGTGTGGCTTGGAGATAAACAACATCATTTATATATATAGTTTTGGCTAATTGATTCCACTACAATATTTTATGTTCATACGTATAGAATAATATTGTATAGATTTTTATCTTGTTTAACTAATTCCATTATAACTTTCTCTATATTTATATTCAATATAAGTCTATTCGCATCACACCTAGTTTAAGAGGAATAAATATATATAAATTTAAAAAATAAATAACACAAAATGATATTGTTATCAAATGAGGCTTAAAATATTAATGACATTCTAATATATATATACTAAATTTAACCTCAATGATTTTATTACATTTTATAAACCGTTTATAAATTGTTGGTTGCACATAAAAAAAGAAAAAGAAAAAGGTTGTACTTGTCAAATGGGTTTTTGACTATTTTGGGCTTTTTTTTTTTTTTTTTTTTTTTTTAACTTTTTTTTAATTTTTTTTTTTTTTTTTTTAACTTTTTTTTAATTTTTTTTTTTTTTTTTTTAACTTTTTTTTAATTTTTTTTTTTTTTTTTTTAACTTTTTTTTAATTTTTTTTTTTTTTTTTTTAACTTTTTTTTAATTTTTTTTTTTTTTTTTTTAACTTTTTTTTAATTTTTTTTTTTTTTTTTTTATTTCTTTGTTCTTCTTTTTAAATATTGAAGTGTTGAAATTGGTAATGTCTTTGCTGTGTTTTGAATAATGTTTATGATTTTGTAGCAGTGATATATGGAAGTAATCTTACATGTAGGGTAGTTAATGATAAATGATTGTTTGTGCGACATCACATTATGTTATTGATTTAAAAAGATATATTTTTTTTTGTTGATTTAATTATTTGAGTTTATAAATTTGTTGGATTTAGACATTTCTTATTAATTTAGTGAATTGGCATCTAACTCTAAATTGATTATTTACCATTTTTAGTGGGACTAGTTCAAATTGTTAGATTATGAATTTGAATATTTTCTAAAACAATTATGGACGTAATTGAATTATAGTGATTTGCCTATCTTATTTTAATATATTTTAAATGAAATAATTGGTTCAATGTTGCAATTTTTCATTTTTTACAAACTCGTGTTTCAATGGCCTTGTTTTTTTAATGTATACATCATCAAACTATTTTTCAAAATTAGTTGGTTGAGTTACCTTAAATATGACTTAATAATTTAGACGATAATAACTTGATTTCTTTTGTGCATTAATTGGATGTGTCATTTTTCACAACCGATCATTGATCAACCACACCAAATAAAGAATTGAAAATTGTTCAAATTGTCGATTTGAGCATAGTTTAGTGGATATGACATTGATCGTTCCAATCGTTGATTGTTCAATCCCCACACCCTTCAAGTATTGAATATATACATATATATATAAAAGAAAATTCTCATTTCTTAGACTCTTTCCCTCTCTTTCTTCGCTCATTTTTCATTACCCACCTTCTTTTCCTTCCTTTTCAATGGTGGCCAATGATCACCGACTACCATTGTCGTAATCAAAGGTATAATATATACATGTTTTAAAATAAAGGACATGATGGCGATGTGAAAATTCTCCTCACCTAGTTCATTTTAGTTTACTAGTTTGATACTATGTGCATATTGTATGTACTGTTTAAATTTTGAACATATAATTTAACTACAGAAGTTCAATAGTACTACTTTAATTTATTTATAAAAGAGTTTTGTTTTCAAATAAGTTATAAAAAATGTTTATAACAATTTTGATACTTGAGAGAAGTAAAGATGATAGTTATTTTATATTAACAATTACTAATTAGGTTTAAAATATATTATTAAAATAATATATAAATTAAACATGTATAATAAAATAAAACTTGGATTAAATTTTAGTTTTTTGGTAACTAATTAATGAATTTTATAAATTAACCATTTAATAACTACATTTAAATTATATTATATTATTGAACAAATATAAATAAACTTGGTAAAATGGACAAATCTAATTATTTGAAATTGTAATCACCACTAAAGTGTAGAGATATCCATTTAACCTGTGAGATTGGGCTCTGTGAGATCCTACCTCGAACAGGGTGAGAAATTTCCGATAAGACAAGGAATAGAGAAGGGAGCCGAAACAATTTTTTCTCCATTGGCTAAATGGAGATGGGGACGAAGATTATATTTCTTAACCATGTGCCCTCCCTATTTCCCCCTAATTATGCATGTGTAAATTCCCCCCTTTTGAAAAGTAAATAAGAAGTAATTGAAAAATAGTTAAAAAAAAAAAAAAAATAAATACATAGACTGAAATTGAAAAGTCTCAAATAAAAGAACTTAAATGATATTTAGTCTTCAATTTATAATCTAACATAAAATTTATGGTAAAAAAATATGTATGATCTCGATACTTTTAAATTTGTAACAATGTAGTTCATAAACTTTAATAAATTTGTAAGTTCGTAAACTTTAATAAATAGTTATTTGGTTTCTATGTTTTAAAAATGTGTAATAGTTTATTTTTTATTATAAAATTTTTTATCAAAATTAATTATCCACTTTTATTATGTAACAACGTAGTTTCAATTTTAAATTTTATTAAATTTTAATAATATTTTTTTCATCAAATTGTTACAATAAAACTACATTGTTATTTATTAAGTATTGAAATGTTGTGTTCTAAAAAAAATTGTTGAAGTGTTAAAAAGTAAAAGTGATATTTACTTTTTATTCAAACTTTATGTCCTCGTCCGTATTATAGTGCCACGTCACATCAAAGCTTCCAAGAGACCGGAGAGAAGACTTCATTACAACCAATAAAAAACAGCCACCTCATTCCAACGACACATGTAAAGTGATGATTCGTTCAAACTAAGTATTCTTACGTGGCACCCAAACCACCCGAAGCCCCAAATTCACTTTTAATTTCCGTGACTTCACAAAAAAAATAAAAAAGAGAAAAAAAAGGATTAATTATTTAAATCCCAATTCATCTTAGTTTCACCGATCGTACCCAAAATCGGAATCGCATAATTCTTTCATTTTTCTTTTGGACGTCGTCGGTTTTGGCGAGATCTTCCGATCAACCGTGGCTTCTTCAGCGTCTTCAGGTCTGTCTCGGAGAAAACCTTCGGCTTCACCTTCTCCTCCGCCGTCAGCGCCGACGAGGATCGTCTACAGGGAGAGAGTTCCGCCGTCGCATTCCGATTTGCCTTTCTGGCAACGTAACTGGTTCATCGCCTTGCTTTTCGTTATGGCCATCGGTTTCTTCGCTCTTGCGCTCTTTCTCTTCCTCGGTCTCGATCTTGACCATGGCTCCCCGTCGTCTGCCTCTGCTGCGTCCTCCGAAGGCGTCGAGGTTTGAATCACTTAACCCTGTTTATGTGCTTTGTGTTCGCATTGATTCGTTCGCGCTGGATTCACTCTGATTAGAAATTTAGGTTATTATTTTACTATGTAGATGATTGGCGAAGAAACGATCAGATTGGAATGAATTAGGGAATGGTTGATTCGACAATGTTGATTCGATTTGAACTTAGGAGCATGGAAGTTTTAATAAACTCACTTACTTCATTGAAAATCAATCGAACCTTTAAACGTCGTTGTTTTCCCCCTAAAAAACGCACGTGAAGCCATCTCTTAAGAAAATTTGGGTTTTCTTTCTGGAGATTCCCTGCTTGGTTAGAACTGATCAAATGAGGTGACTGAGGGAAGATATAATGATTAATGAGTGAGGAAAATGGCAATGTGGATTCGAATCGAACTTATAAGCATGAAGCTGAAGGAATCTGCTCAAACGCAGATAGACGATTCGTTGGAGATCGCATTATTGGTTTAACCTTGTATTTTATATACTGAAAAATTGCACATGAATCCATCTCTTAAGCAGATTTTGTTTTTCTTTCCTGTAATTTCATAATCTTACAGCGATTAATAAACAGAGCTCAAATTGAGTAACTGAATCCTACAATTGGAGCCATTTTGTTGATTGGTGTCTTTGTTGAACAGATTACTTATGGGACAGTTCTAAAGCTGATGCACGAGAAAACTAAATTCCGTTTGCATTCCCATGACGTGCCCTATGGTTCTGGCAGTGGGCAACAGTCGGTCACCGGATTTCCAAATGTTGATGATTCCAATAGCTACTGGGTAAATCTCTCCCCTTTGCCTCCTTATTCTTTCCAACAAAAAATTGTTATCTGATTCTCCCCAAGAATGTTGGTGTTGGTTTGCAATTGTAACGAGTTTCTCATTGGCAGATAGTAAGACCTCAGCCTGGGACATCTGCGAAACAGGGAGACACAATTAAAAGTGGGACAATTATCAGATTGCAACACATGAGGACAAGGAAATGGCTGCACAGCCACTTGCATGCGTCCCCAATATCGGGAAATCTAGAGGTTATTGAATTGTAACGTTCATGTTTAACAATTTTTTTGACTGGTTGATCTCTTGATAATATGTCCATACCTCTTTGTGTTATCTGCTTGCTGCTTTGATGTCCCTCTCGTATGGAATTTTGTTGGTTGCTTGTGTTGATTTCTTGATGACTGAATTCATATAGAAAGCTTATCAGTGCCCTAATTTAAGGGCATTCATCGAACCCAATTTTGTTGTTTGTGTATAGTGGAGCAAGAAAGTTATTGATCTGTTTGCATACTTGTTGAACTTAGGATTATATTCCTGGGAATTCAGTTATTAGCGTTACCAAAGGAAACCATAGTGTTGGACCGTACGTGCTTGATATTGTAGAACTACTACGAGCTTCTCATTCATCTTTTACTTGCACGAACTTTTCTAGTATATGAATTTGCCTTCAGAATATTCCCTAGATTTAGATGTACGTGTACTAAATTTCTGGCATTTCACAAATTCTAAAGATTGTTGGTTGAGTATTTTATTCTGCTACTAAAAATGTTTGTCCTGCGACAGATTCTGTTGTTATTGAATTTACCGAAGAATCCAAGTTCAAGGTTGCCAAATATTTTAGACAACAATTGTAATTTATAGTATGACATTATTATCGTTGACATCCCTCTTCCTACGTTTTTATAACCATTTCCTTTCTTCTACTTACAAAACGTCCATTCATGCAGTGATTTTTCACTTATAATTACTACATCACCATTTCTGTTTTGATTGGTATCTAAGCTTTCCCTAGCCATTGTGATTTGTGGTTTCACTGTTTGACTTGTTTTGGCAACTGCATACCTCACTGTATGAGAATTTTGGTTCCAAATTCTGTTCATGGTTTCCAACTTTCCATGCTGGCTAATGATATACTTTAGAATATAGTTAAGCCTATGGGACATGAGAATTTTGATTTCAAAATCTAATTATGGTTCCTATGCTTGCTAATGGTTCTAGACTGCTTGGTGCAGGTTAGTTGCTTTGGTGGAGATTCTGACTCCGACACGGGTGATTACTGGAGGTGAGATAATAATTTTCTTTAAAAACATGTATAGTTACACATACGTGTTAGTGGTTCCTCACCTACAAAGTTGTACAGGCTTATGATCGAAGGGAGTGGAAAGACATGGAAGCAAGAACAGAGAGTTCGGCTTCAGCATATCGATACCGGTGGCTACTTACACAGTCATGACAAGAAATACAGCCGTATTGCTGGAGGGCAGCAGGAGGTGAGACCATGAGATGAGAACAACAAAAGATCATCTCAATAAATCAGTAAATGTAAACATGGTCTGCTAGTCATTTGGAAGTAACAATTGGTAACCATTTTCTTTGCCTTTCGCAGGTCTGTGGAGTCCGGGAGAAGCGAGCTGACAATGTATGGCTGGCCGCAGAAGGGGTTTATCTTCCAATTACGGAGACGAAGTAGAAACATTTTGGTGAGGTAACCATGTATTTAACTTTCAAAATTAGCTTACTAGGTTTTTGAAATATTGAGAGATTGTTACCTGCTTTACATGAAGTTGAGCTGATTACTTAAAATATCGGTGGATGAAGGCATGACATTACTTGGACAGGATCTATTGTGTAGGTTGTATAATTGTGTCTTTGAGTTCTAAAGGACGGTTGATGAAGTCCGTAGAGATTGATGCTATTCATTGATAATATATTAGGAGTACTCGGGGATACTGAAAATTAATGAAAATGATGAGCTTCCATTTTCAAACGCCTTCTACTGCTGCTGTTGGACTTCTGTTTCAGCCTCAATGATAGATGGTCCCTTTTTTATGCATCCAATTTCGTTTTTGTTTTCCGTTTCGTGTTTTGCCCAATTTTTCTATATAGTTGTTTGAATTCCTAGCTAAACTAAAAAACTGAAAACAAGTTTGATAAATAAATTACTTTCCTGGTTATTAAAAATAGTGTTATAAGTATACTTGGAAGCTTAATTTTTTTTAAAAAAAAAAAATAAAAAAGTTATCAAAGGCTCCCTCTTTCTTTCTTACGTGTATTAATTCATCCCATCGTTTAGATATAATTTTTTATATTAAATTTAGTGAATTGATTTGGAATTGTTATTAGGATTATATCTAAATATTATCGATGCATCAATTTTTACGTGTAGGCTTTTTCAAAGGTTGATTTGACAAATGAATGATTATAAATTATCTTGAAGATCAAAGTTCATTTGCTTATGTAAGTATATGACATAATTGAAAGTTTAAGTTGACACTTTTTGAAATTTAAATTGATAACAATAAAGGGTCCAAATTGACACAACTTTGGAGTACAAGTCCACATTTCTCTTTATTTCTTTTTTAATTAATTTTGAAAAAAAAAATAATAATATAATTATATTGTAATAACAATGCAAGAACAAGAGGAACCTAAGAAGCAAAGTAAAGGAAAAAATTGGAAAAAATAGAGAAAAAATCATAGTCAAGGTGAAAGGGACGTTGTGATGTTGTAAGTTTGCTTTCTCCCATGGAAATATCACTTGACATCTAATAGTCGTTATAAATATTGTGAGCCAACTTTTAAAATGTTGTCATGAATAGTCTGCCAAAGTCATATCTTCTAAAATGTTGTTATGAATAGTCTGCCAAAGTCATATCATCATTTTCTTCAAAGTCATCATCATTTTCTTCAAAGTCATGATTGTAGAAGTTCATCAGAATTTCTCAGTACTAAATATAAAAGTCAAATATAAAAATCTTTCTTCATATACTCATAACCTGATTAAGACCTTGCTCTTATGGATTAAATAATTTGCATCTTCACAATTGGCTAGATAATAATTAGATGGATTAAGAAGAAAATAAATCCATATAAACTATTCTCAAATAAAATATAATATATGTTCAATTATAATTTAATATTTTTTCTTTTGGAGAAATATTATATTTATGTAACAAAATTATTAAAAATAATAGAATGTTTAACTAGTAAAGATATAAATGCATTTATTTTCCAAAATTATGATTCTTCAGGATTCAAAGTTTTTCATTATCATATCCTTGGATTTATGATATTTTTTTTCCCCATCAAGTGGATGAACTAACATATGGGTTTCCAATGATGTACCTAGTCTATATAAGATCTTTTATGTATAAATTTATATGTTTTAGGCTTTAATTGCAAGGCAAAACTTTGTCTTTCGTCTTTCATAACCTTTATCTCAATTTCTTGCTCAACAAACTCTATTGCCTTTAAAAACCCTATAGGAGCTTTTATTATATATTCAAATCAATGTATACATATATAGTAAACTTTGACTATCATTTCTTTATAACATCATATGGATAAAAGGGTATAAAATATTTAATAAGTTGCTTATATCGCAATTGTAAGGAATGTTTTATAAGACTCTCTGGTATATTTGTGTATATATATAATTTTGTAAAATTTGAATTATATTATTCTAGCATCTTCAATCTTTCAGGGATTTTCATAAATAACTGTCATTATTAAGAGATTCATATAAACAAAGATTCATATAAACATCATTAAGATGTAAGATAAATTAGGTATCTAATGATATTGTATCTACTATTAGAGAATATGTTATCTCATAATCAATGCAAGCCACTGATAGAATTATTGTGGAGTGTATCTCGTTTTCTGTCTTCTTACCTTTTTCTGTTTATTTTTCTTACAAATACTCACTTATATCCTACATATCTGACATTCTTTGATGTATGAATTACTAACCCTCATTATTTGAAAAATAAGTTTATTTCTATTGGATTGTTTCTTTCTACACAAGTCAATCATTTCTATATCGACATTTTTTTATAAATCTAAACATATAATACTCATTTTCATAATTAATATCGTGAGCAACAATTTATGCAAAAATGTTGTCAATTTATATCAATTTGGTTTCATTCTTTTCATGTCATGATATAATTTATCGAGATCTCATAGTTATCCTTATTTACTTTGATATTCTTATGAGTGCTCATATTAGGATTTCTTTTGGAATATCCACATTCTTAATTGAGTTATTTTGATTATTCACTACTTCTCTTTTGAGGATTATCACGCTTCAGGTATGGTGCAAGCAACTTGTTGTATTGGGATATCAATTTTAAATGGTATATTTGCAACCAATATGTATAACTTAGTCACTTCCTTGCAACTGTAAATGCTCTATAAATACATTTAGCATTTGATTTGCAATATTCTACAAATAAATTATCTTTTGAACTTCTAGTTTAAAGTGATATGGTAATCAAAATGAGACATTACTTATGCACGTCATTCAATTTCTTTTTAATTCTTCCATCTAATATTGAAAATTTTGTCTCATTAATAACAATTAACAAATTGCGCAACAAATATTTCCCCCATCAGATGTTAAAAAATATTTAATAATTGATATGAAATCAATTTCATAGATTTATAACCTCTTTTGAGGACTCATTTTAAGTTGCTCAATTATCTTAATTGTTATTGTGGTATAATAATTTAAACATTTATTGCACATCTTGCGTATGAAATATATTTGATTTCTAGCCATAAGCTCATAGATAATTGGCTTAGAGCATACAAAATAATATGATTTCATATATAGATTTAAAAGCTTTGCTAAGTGAGCGTAAGCTACAGGATGTAATGTACAATAATAACGATCAAATGTTTGAAATGTAAATTCACTAGCATTATTAAAACAAAGATTTTAAATTTCAAAATCATAAAATTATGCTATTATCTTAACTATTTGAGCAACTAACTTTGTTGATTTAAGGTTTTGAAATAATAATTAGCATATATATGACCATCAAGTGGATGCATTAACCAAAACCATAAAATATTTAAATGGTTCACTTGGTCGATTAATAAATCTAGATATACAACCATTAATCTGTCTAAAAAATAAATCGGAAAGGTTCCATTTCAATTTTAGCTAGTGAGAGTTTGATAATTAATCTCTCAAGGATAAGCTACACATGAAAATTTAATAGATGGAAGAATCTTCTAGTTCTTTAGTGAATGTTAATGTATATTCCTAATATTATTTTAACTATTGGCCATAATGACCATATTTAGATAAATGAACTTCAGATTTATTGTTACATATATTTTAATTACACGAATGTGTGTCTTATAATTTAGAAAGAAAAGCAGACAATTCTTTTTATATATATTTTTTTGTAAGAGACAATAAACATAATATATAAATACTATATATTATTCTTACTATCAATCTCTATGGATGATATCTATTATAACATAAACCTTCCAAATTTAGTGAACGTCTATTTTATTTATGAGAGAATAAATTATATCGATGGTAAATTTTGCTCATCTGGGCAAAATAATATTTTCTTTTCCAAACCTTTAATTAAGTCTACATGACTTAGTATTATATTTGATTTTTCGTTTCAAGCTTTTTGAATTTTGGAAACATATTGTTTACTTTAAGTACAATATGCATAGATGCACTATATGCAAATCATAAATATTAATTATTTCTATTCTCTTAAGGAGATTCAAAAGAAATCAAAATATCTCATATACAACTGAGTCAATAAGAATAATAATCTCTCCAAGAGACTCTAAGAAACTTGTAACATCTAAATAATACCATGATTAGGGGTTAAAAAAGATAAGTTATCTTTTCAAGAGATTCAAATAAATTCTCAAGGTTTGCTTCAACACACGTTTTTTTCTCTCTCTTTATACTCCTGATGATTTTAATTTTAAAAAAGACTATTTGAGGATTTTAATTTTCAAAAAGACTATTAATGTACAACAGATAGAAGATTATTGTCTCTATTGCATCACATTTGAAAAATGAAAATTTTCTTCCAAACATTATATGTGTGGTTTTAATAGAATAATTACTTATTTCTTTATTAACATGATTCTGATCGCATTTATTAAATATTGCAACATTCATTTTAGGAAATAATATGAAAGTAATACGTACTTATCAATTTATAAACATTTATTAATTTAAAATACGTGCAACTACATGTGCAAAACAAAAACAATGAACACTAGGTGATTTATGCAACTTTAGTGCATAAAATCAAAATTAGTTTTATTAAGAGTAATTAACTATTATATATAACTTCCATAAACTTTATTATGAAAGAATTTGATCTAATATATATATAACCACTCTACATATATTTCAAAAGTTTAGAAATTTATTCCCATGAGAATAATTTTGATATTAAACAACAAAATAAATTCCAACATTAACATGAGAAACAAAAATTTGGCTAATTCAATTGCCAATATAGTTCCCAGCTAAAGGTGTTCTTCACTTAAATATCTCACCCTAGCCAAAAAAATTCCTTAGATAGAGTTGTAGTCCATTTTTTTTTAAACTTCTAATTCATTAATCATTGCAAAATTATTATAAATAGAAAAAAATATCAATTTATTTACAAATATAGAAAAATTTTACTGTCTATCAGTGTGATAGACTTTTATCGCTTGTCGCTTGAGCGATAGACCGCGATAGACTTCTACCACTCAAGTGAAAAAAGTTTATCACGGTCTATTGTGGATAGACAATGAAATTTTTCTATATTTGTAAATAGTTTTGACTTATTTTGCTATATTTGAAAACAACCATTAATCTTTTAATTAATAGATTAATGCACCAAGTGAATTATTAAGCTTAATTTAATTCACCAAATTTTTTTTTATAAAAAATATCTTTCAAAATAAAATTAAAGATAATCTTGAATATTTATTTCCATATTTAAAAGATAAAAGATAATATTATTGGAAGAGAATCTTAACAAATGAAAAGTAATATTGTTAGGAGAGAATATTAACTTATTAAAAGATAATATTATATTAAGAAATAATCTTAATAGATAGAATATATATTATTCTAAACATAAAAATTAACAATTGAAACAAATGAGAGAAACATGCTTAATCAATAGAGGATTTAACAAATTGTACATAAAATCATTTAAAACATAGTCACATGAATAATTAAAATTCAATTGGACATATTTAATAGTCCTAAGAAACGGAAGATAATTTAAATTACCATACCAAGATATTATATACATAAAAAAAAAAAAAAAAAAATATATATATATATATATAGGTTTCAAAACCCATTGTTTTTTTGAAATGCCACCTCAATTTACACTGTTGCCTTGAAAAGGCGTCACCAACTCAAAATATTTTTGTGGCCAACTACACTGAAAATGTCATGTTAACGTGGCCGCCTAAAACTCCTTTACCCATTGAAACACCAAAGTCTATATGCATGTCTCAAGTTGAACATTACTTATCTAACCCAAATTGGGTAGGTTAAAATGCATCACCTGCACCCACACTTTCAATAATAAAACAACTTGAAACTAAATGCAAATTCAATAATTTTCATGTGTTACTTAAACGTGATGCCCTAACACTTCCAAATTTGCAATTTAATTCCACAATCCACATATGAATATTTAAAACATTCATCATTTTTTTTTTACTTTAGTTTTAATAGAATAAAGATGGATGATGGTGGTGAGAAAACCAATGACATCAAACACATATGTATAAATATAATTTTGTTTCCTAACACCAACAAAACCAAACACCAAAATCATTCAACGAAATTCTAAATACCTCTAAAATTATGGAGAAAATTCTAGTGGGTCGTTCTTGGTATTCCAATAAATCGAATTCAATCTCTACAAAAACTTCAAAATAGAGAGACTTGTGCTGATAATATGTTATAAAATAAGAACAATGCAAGAACAAAAGAGGCAAAATAGAGAGAACAATTGAACTCAATTATGATGTGTACTAGAAATGCACAATGGTAGGTTATGAAAGTTTGTAATCTATGTAGGTTACGAATATCTATACTAAGTATTACATTTATCATATATTATTATTATTACTACTAATATAAATAAATTTGTATCCTCATAAGACTTCCCACTGAATTTACTTAAAATTTAATTAGTTTAAATACTACTTTAATCCCTATACTTTCGACTTTGGTTTATTTTGGTCTCTGTACTTTCAAAATGTTCATTTTAGTCCTTATATTTTTAACTTTGGTTCATTTTGGTCCCTATTTTTACCAAAGGTTCAGTTTGGTTCTTATACTTTTAATTTTGGTTCAATTTGGTCCTTATACTTTTAAACAACGACTATCTTGGAAGTTTCATTTTCATTTCATTTTTAAGTAGTAGTCACTTTTTGAAAGCTCAAGGACCAAAATGAACATTTTGAAAGTATAAGGATCAAAATAAACAAAAGTTGAAAGTATAGGGTCTAAAACGAATAAAAGTATAGAGACCAAAATGAGCTAAAACTAAAAGTATCAAAGTACCGGAACTAAAGTAGTATTTAACTAATTTCATTTAAAAGAAAAAGGAGCGGGTTATGAAGGGTATTTTTGTTTGTTTTTCCTGTAGTGATCAAAGTTTTATGAAGAAGTAGTTCTGTTTTCTTTACAAGGAAGAGAAAACAACCAAAATATGAATGCTATTCCTGTGTATGAATGTTGTAATTTCAAACCCCAAAAGAAACTTCAAGCGAGGACTTTGAAATTTGCATATCATCATGCGTTCCTTCTAAAGAGAAGAGAAGCCCAAAATTCAACGTGAACTAACATCAGACCACGAGTCCATTTCTAATTCGTTCAAAAGAATAAATTTGTAATATCAACTTCGATCTTTCACTTTGAAAAAAGTTATTTGAAACTTCGTCAATATAAACATAACTTGGTAGATAATGTATATATGATGTGACTCTTACTCTTGCTATTTTAAAAAGAAAGAGATTTTTACCGAAATAATTATCTTTGGGCCATATATTTCATAAATGTCTTAAAATTTAAAATTTTCAAAGATGACTTTTGTGTTAATTTTGGACAATGTTACCCTTTTTTTTTTTCATTTATTTATATCCTTTTTTTATATATATTTTCCTATTTACAAAGCTCTGAGAAAGAAAATGCATTTTATATGATTTTTCCCATTTTTCAATTGGAGAGAGAAAATGCATCAAATATAATTTTTTTTTTTAAATTTTCAATTAGAGAGAGAAAATGCTTTTAATATGATATATTTTTCCATTTTCATGTCAACTCGTTGGTTTCGGGCATATTCTTCATTTTCATGTTATTTTTATATGTACCTTTGAATATTGAATTTTTGCAAAGGTTCTCACCAATATATGAAATATGCTGGTAAATATCATATATTTACTCACATATAACTAATTTCACAACAACTTGATTTTTTTTGGTGGATTCATGGTATTTTTGCCCTAGAACATTGTATTACATGCTTGTTTAAATATACCTTAGAACATTCGAAAGTTTCGATATAACAATATCCATATGACAGTACCATATATAAAATTTGAGTATATATTGTTTAATTAAATTTCTTTATATATACAGTTTGCCTCAATTTTCAATATAAATCATAGTATATATCATAAATTCTATTTATATAACATAGTATATTTCATAAATTCAATGTAGTCGAAAATAAACAAAAATATCTACCACAATATATAAATCAAAGATGGACTCAATGTTCAACATAAAACATCTATACAAGCGTATATATGTATATCACAGTAAAATAAACGAATATATATCACAATATAAAATACACTAATATATATTATAGTATACATAAAAAAATTGTCCTCATTTATATTTCTTCATCTATTCTTCTTTGTGAAGCGCTTGCTACCGTCACTCATCCTCAAGTCCTAGATCTACCGTCTCACCTTCCACCTTAGCCACCTTGCTTGTTGTCACCGACTTGTTGTCGTATTTATAGTCGTTGACAATTCTGTTCGTTTGGGGTCGGTCGGATCTGTTCGCTCTCTCATCTGAAAAAGAGAGGGAGGAGGAAGAAATTTCTTTAAAAAAGAAAAAGAAAACAACAGCAAAATCTAGGTGTAGACAAGACCGATGACGAGATCGGCACAAACAGGAATGGCGATGAGATCGGCACAGACAAGAATGGCGACAAGATCAACAACAAGATCTGAGTTTGGCCAGAAAGACGAGGGAGAGAGAGAGAGTTGAGAGAGAGGGATTTTTAGGGAGAGATTGAAGAAGATAAAATAGCCTAGGGTTTTGAAAGAGGGATCAAAAATATAGAAGAACATTAGTGCACAAAGCCTACCTAGGCTATGCATGGGAGAGAGATACATAAAACCTAGATATTTTTTCTAATTTTTTTATTTTTTAAAAATCATAAAGCCTTAGTGGTAAATAGACACATCAGTAAAAATTTGTAATAGGCTATTTTTGAAATAAATGGAAGTAGAAGACAATAATGTAATATAGGTCTATAATTAAGACTATACAGGTAGAAAGTAAAAA
>QLSR01000256.1:147801-165416 GCA_031780015.1 Citrullus colocynthis
AAAAAAAAAAAAAAAAAAAAAAAAGAAAAAAGGTGCAACTTGTGCACCACCAAGAGGCTCAATAAATACAACCCTAAAGTCAATCGACTGAAGTTGTAATTTAACCATATAAACAGAACAGAGGTAGAAAAATCCATGTTAACTGGAAGAAGTAAAGTCTATCCAATTCAATTTTAGAGATCCAAAGGAGCAGAGAGTAAAATATTAGAGAGCCACATGCTATGAAATCAAAAAGTAAAAGATTCCAAGACAAGAATAGGCAATCCCTGTTTCTCAACGACACCTCCCAATTTCAAACAAGAAAAATAAAATAGAGCTTTCTCAGGTTTCCTTCTTTCTAGGAGGATAAAAAAGAAAGAGGAAAAATAGACCGACACTGTTTGAAAACAGAAATATGTGATGTGTAAATATTAAATTCTATGGTGACCTGTATGAAAGACGAAGGGTACCAGAAATTTATTATAATACTTTGGATCTATAAAATTCTAACAGCCTTCCACTATGTTCTATCACTAAATCATCCAAAGAGGTTTGCAGATCCTATGGTACGAACACTACTGCTGATTCCACTGTAGGATTTCAAGAATCGATCCCATAAATTAATTTTTATTTTTTAATTTCATTCTTCACTTGGGTTTTGGATATCATAAACCTAAACTTTTTCTTTGAATTCAAGAATCGATCCCATAAATTAATTTTTATTTTTTAATTTCATTCTTCACTTGGGTTTTGGATATCATAAACCTAAACTTTTTCTTTGAATTCAACCATTGAGAGAAGGTAGGAAACAAACCGCTGACGTTTGAAATAGTAATGAATGTCTTATCTAATAAGCTATACTCTCGCTCAAATTGACTATATAAATCCAAACTTATTGGAACTATAAAATGTGCATTTAAACTCTCTACGGATGTATTTTCAATTTATTCCCAGCTTTTTAAGCTTTAGAAAAGTACAATGAGAGATTTTAATTTTGCATTTTTAGGTGACTTTTAACTCCTCTAATTCAATAGAAGAGATATGTTAAAGTGAAAGAGACTAAACTTTTCAAACAATAACCCTCCAACAATAGGAACTAAAACATGTAGTTGACCTAACCTATAAAAAAAATTTTAAAATTGGTAATATATTAACCTTATGATAAACAATGAAGGCCAAAAGACCAACCCCCAAAAGGATAAATAAGAATACAAGCTACACAAGAGAGATGGATTTATAAAGGGAGACTAACTTCAGAATCTTCAATAACGCCATGACTCCAGATAGTTGAGAACTCAAAATGGCAAGCTTTTTGAAGTGGAACTTGATGTGAGGGACTTGAAATGATCAGAAGGCACAAAATCTTGAGGCAAATTGGCTCTCTTCACAATTCTCCTCATATTGTTTTGCAAACTCTGCCGCACCAATTGCTTCACAGCTTTCTTCTCTTCACTCACCAAATCATCTACTCCTTCCAAACCTTCGGCAGAACCTAGAATTGGGTTAGTAAAAGAAGACAAAGAACTAGAAATTGGAGCAGAAGAATTTCCTCCAGAATGATCAGAGATCTGTTTCCCTTTATCAACTCTCAAAGACTCCAAAATCCTCGAGGCCCTCTTCTGAGCCAATGTACTGCCCAAAAGAGTTAGTTCCAACAAAGCTGATGAAATCCCAGCTTCAATCATTGCTTGTCTATCACTATAAGATTTGTGCGCCATGACCATTAAAATGTAGGATGCCTTCTCTTGGCAGCCTGGTGAATCAGCCCAATTCAAGACATCAATCAGTATTGGAAATGAATTTGGGAAAGTGCTTATGGCCTTTCGACCTTCTGGGGTCGATATCACATTGCTTAGAACAGAGAGGGCTCTTTCACTTACTTCCATGTCTCCTAATGCGTTTAGAAGAAATGGGATCAACTTAGTTTCTAGGATAAATGGAACACTGGATGGGAAAATAGAGAGGTTATAAAGCGCACGTAGAGCGTCTTGCTTGACTTGTGAACTACTTTTTTGATGTGGGTCATATAAGTTCTTTACCAAGAAGGGAATTGCACCTGACGATCCAATTATCAATTTGTTCGTATCTAATGCACTCAACCCGAGGAAATTCGCAACTATGGCTTGTGAAACAGATGGATTTGAGGAACTTTCAGATTCTATCAGCTTGAGCATTTTGTGGACGGTACCCGCTTTGACAATGGCCGCCTTGTTTCTGAAAATGGGGTGAAAAGTTATGCAAAATTCAAAGAACTAATAACTCCGGATATTTAGTTGTCAATCTATGTATGTCAATTAGACAGGAAAACAAAGGATCATCATGTGGAAGTGGAGGGGAGATTGATAAGGCTATGATGGGCATGGAAGCAGACAGTGAGTAACAGAACGAAGATGTAGGGGAAAAAAAGATATTAAATGCATGCAGATTTAAAATTTTGTAGCTTAAATTATATATGAAAAAAAACATCCAAACTTTGCCGTTTGTTTAAAAAAGTTCTCACTGGTCACAAAATTACCACTAACCTTTTATGAAAATTTCAAAACTAGTTTTGGAATAACGGAAAGTAAGATCTTGAATAATATGGTAGTCACAATCCAAAGTTATTTTCTAAATCACTGTCATGCCATTCAAAGTCTAATTTCTATATGAAATTCTACAAGATTTCTACTCAAAGATGATTATGAAAAGTAAAAAATATAAGATTATTTTTTAAACAACATCATGTGGATAATTTTTATAATCAACTTTTTTTTTTTAACAAGATAAGAAATAATTTAAACTATTTTCAATTGCGACTGTCTCTTCTCATAATTTAATGCTTTAAGGTCATTTCATATGGTTTCACTATCCTTCTATTACATTTCTTTTTTATGTTTCGTTTTCCTATGGGAAAGGGGGGATGAGCAGTGTAGGGAGATATAGACAAAACGAAGACACAAACTATAGAAAGAACAAAATGGAATCAGACGTTAATAGAACTTGGAATATAAAAAGGATCAATGAAACAAAAATCGCCGAAAATGACTCATCAGTACCATTCCCTCCCTACCAAAGAGAGGAAAAAAAGAAAAAGAAAAAGAAAAAAAAAAAAAACGGAGAATCACAAACTTTTCGCCTTTTTGTTATAAAAATATAAATGTGAATAAAAAAAAAAAAGAAAATAAAAGAAAGCTATAATTAAGACTATACAGGTAGAAAGTAAAAAAAAAAAAAAAGGAAAAAAACAAAACTAGAGCAAAAAGAAGAAAAAAAGAAAAAGAAAAAGAAAAAAAAAAAAAACGGAGAATCACAAACCTAGCGCAGAATGAAGAACAAATGGAGATTAATAAAAAGGAACCGATTCCAAGAACACGCGTTAAGTAAACCATGTGAAAATTAAGCAGAGAGGGAGCAAGAAAAAACTTACAAATCGTTTCCAATTCCAAGATTGAGCAATGCATAAAGCGAGGCGATCTTAGATTCATCGTCTTCCAAATCAAGCATTCCAACGAGCGGTGGAATGGCGCCGAGCATTGCAAGCGTTCCTCTCGCTTCTGCATCCTCTTTTGCAAGCAACCGAACTCGACTGGCAGCTGCTCTCCTCTCCACCAAATCCTCAACCTGCAACTTCCTCACCACGCTTTTGAACTCTTCCAGCACCTCCTCCTTCTTCTTCGTCTCCGACTCCGATTCCGGCGATGACTCCAACTTAAGAAGATCGAACAGCTTCTCCGACTTCACATTGGACCGTTTGGGCCTCGCTGCCTCCCTTTCCTTCACAATCTCGGACAGCGACCTAATGGCTGAGGAAACAGTGTCATCGCCGCCACCGACATTGCCGTCGTGGTGATAGCGATAGCGAGAACTTCCGCCACAACTTACAGCGTCAAAAATCTTCCTACGGAATGAAGCGGTAGAGAAGGATGTGCAGAGGCGGAAATGGCTGCCGGCCGCAGCGGAAGTGGAGGCTCGGTCAAAAACTACAGATCCGACGTCGTTTCTTTGACACTTGGCCATATCGGAAACTGGAAAACTGCTAATTGATTCGGAGGAAAACTAAATTGCAGGGAAAAGAACAGCGCGAGGAATCTCCGGGGGAAGAAGAAAAGGTCGGAGATGCATTATTGGTTCGTTCTGCTCTGTTCTTCAATCTCTTAGAAGATAGAAAGATTTTCGTTCGGTTTAACAAAGCTTCACACTCAGAACTCAAAAGCAGAGAAATGCTTTTAAGTTTAGCGGCAAAAATGGAGTACTCTGCACTCTTTCT
The DNA here is from genome assembly GCA_031780015.1 of Citrullus colocynthis. Classification (NCBI taxonomy): domain Eukaryota; kingdom Viridiplantae; phylum Streptophyta; class Magnoliopsida; order Cucurbitales; family Cucurbitaceae; genus Citrullus; species Citrullus colocynthis. Next base: position 152,027 of record QLSR01000256.1, read on the forward strand.
TTCACGACCTTTCTATATATTCAATTATTTATTTTTATCACTATTATTCAATTATTTATATATATTATATGAAAATTCTCGAATATAAACTTCTTGATTATTAACTCAACTTTATTTACATGCTAATTTTAGAGTTCTATCAATTAAAACAATGTACTAATAATTTAAAATTTTACACTTTTTTCATATTAATTTCATTTGAAAAATATGATATGAGACTTCTAAATGTTGAAGGAATGAATGGATAATTCTTTTAAGAAAAATCCTATTTGGAGTGTACAAAGTGATTTGCTTGTAATAGTATAGCACATCAATTCATAAAATTATAAGGTTTACGCGATAATTATCTACACCTAAAATAAAGGAGAGTATAAATTGATACAATCAAGAAAATTTTACAAACCCTCAAAATTTTGAGTGTTATTTCATTTCAAAATTTAAAACTGAACAAAGATGCTTGATAAATTTAAAAGTCTCGCATATTCAATAACAATCATTGTTTTCACTATTGTCATGGATATATAATTATTTAAAAGAGAATTATAAGTTTTATTCTAAAGCTTATGTGTCTATTTGGTCTTTCTACTTCTAAAAAAGTTTAATAAATTTCAAAAATTTGAATTTTATTTTTAATAGAACTTTAAACTTTCAATTTTATATTTAATAGACAAATTTAAGATTCTCGTAACTGTGAAATTGCATAGATTAAATATAATAGAGGATCATTCAAAATATAGAAAAAAATATATTTAATGTAGCTTTTTCTTTAGATAGCCCGAATTAGTTATTATTATTGGTATTTTGGAAATAAAATAGGGCTCTTTTTAAATGTAGCAAAAGAAACCAAAATATTTATAAATATAGTAAAATTTCACTTTTGCAATAGATTACTATCTTTGCCACTATTATAGACAGACCGTGTAATTTGCTGTATTTGTAAATATTTTCAGCAGTTTTATCACATTTTTCTTAAAAATATCAAGTTTATTATTATTATTATTACTGTTTTTTCTTTAAATTTTTTTACAGCAATATGAAGTATGAACATGGTGTTTTTTTAAGTCAAATATGAATTTGTTGGATACTACTTTCTCGTTCATCATCTTTTATTTTATTCTTTTTTTTTTAAAAAAAAAAAAACTTTCCATTCAACAATTGATTGTAAGTTCGTTTTGACTTTCAAAACTGACTTGCAAATCAATGTAACAAATATTAAACATGGCAGAAACAGTAGTTTAAAAATAAAAAATTTATTACAAAATTGTTGAAAATATGTACAAATAATAGTAAGATATCTCAATCTCTATATGATAGACTTGCAATCTATCACCGTCTATTGCAGACAGTAAAATTTGCTATAATTATAAATATTTTAATTTATTTTTTTATATTTAAGACATCACTAAAAAAATATACATAAATTAACTTAAGTTAAAAAGTAATTTTATTAATCGGTTTAATTTTTTTTTAAAAAAATGCTTTAACTAGTAAAAAATATATATTTTTAAAAAGATTATATTCACGATTACCCAACCACAACAAAAAAAAATTCTTTTGTAACTAACTTTTACATAGTTTGATTGATATAAATTTTTGTGGTCAATTTTAATGTTCGATCCCCATTGCATATGGTTAAAAAAAAAGTTTTTTTTTTTTTTTTTTAAATCTTTATAAAAAGTAAAATTTTATTTTATTATTTTACTTTATTTTTAACAAATCTAAATTTTATGGGAGTAAGTTGGAAAAACCAGAGGCCTCCACTTGAATGGAGTCCCATTCCTTGTCTTCCTCAACCATATTAAAGCTTTGCTATGGAATGTGACAATACCCATTGCTTACTATTCTTCTAATTTCCTTTTTGATAAATATAAATGCAATTAATTTTACTTTTGTCGGAGTGTAGTATAACTCAGTGGTAATAAATCCCCTTTACTTCATATGTTATATTACACTATATGTCAATTACATGTTGAATTATACTCCCTTGAAATTATTTTTGTGATATTTCTCGCATAAAGTGTTATATATTTAAACTAATAAATAAACAATATTATAATTATATTAGTTACATTCTTTTTCAAACCATACTCGCTAGACTACTTGAAATATATTTTTAAAATGCTTTAAAAAATATATATCTTTAAGCATTGAAAAGTCATTTAAGACAATATCGTTACTAAATAGTTTAATTATAAATTTGGTCCCTATAGTTTGAAAAAAGAAATAGAATTTAGTCTTTATAATCTTAAAAGTTAGTTAGATATATTCGTTATGGTTTGATAAAATTTTATAAAAAAATCCCTATAGTTTAATAAAATTCTCATGCATAGTCCCCGTTATAGATGGGGTTTATGAGGTTTTGAGGGAACTATATGAATTAAATTGTAAATTAAAAATTATAGAGAGTAATTAGTTTGAATTTTTGAATATTAAACGTTACTAAAATAAAACAAATAGAAAAGTGAGTAAGTAAAGTTGGTCAAATTTTGGTGTCGGTGTAATGGCATGACCAACCAGAAACAGACAATTTAGCCACCAAACAAAGAAAGCAAAGGACATTTAAAAAAATTGATGAATTTCTCTCTCTGGCCATCCGTCCCTAGTAAATCATGTACGGATACAAGTTTTTCAAAATTTGGGTAATCAATTTTGGATTGGTATCTATTATCTGTTTGTTGATATATATGCATGCATTTTGGTGCTCAATTAATTTTATAATTCAAACTAAAGAGCAATCCAAGAGGGTTTCATTTCACATTTTGTAGCTTTACATAATTTTTCACCACACAGTTGTTTGTCAAAACACTTGTTTTCACTTCAAACCCTACTTGTTTGTAGAAATGATGATCATGGACTTGATCAAGATCATAATGTTGTAACAGAGCAGGGTCGATTTTCGAGGTTGATGTCTTAGTTTATGTGGAAAAAGTTGTTCGTTGGATGAATTAGGTGAGAGCAATAGGAGGTGATTAGATTTAATTTAGATGGACGTTTGTTGATTCGACATTTTGTGATTATTATCTCGACATTATTCTTTTACATTTAGCTCTTTTTCTGTTATTTTATGTGCTCTCTTTCGAGTTTTGGTTTCTTAGCAGGCAAAGTACCATTTTTAATCAATGTAATTTTAGTTTTTGAAAATGGCTACTTGCTTCTTTGCTATCTTCTGTATTAGAAGTTGATTTATTTGACTTAATTCGTCTTTCTAGGCGTCTGCTTCTAAGACTTTTTGTCATTATTAGCTTACTCCAACACATGCACATACTATACACGTGTGTATTTTATATACGTATGTTAACTAAAAATTACATTATATCTAAATATATTTTAAAAAGAGTCTTAAAAGATTTACTTTATATAACAGAAAATACTTCTTTCTTTGGTCCCCATGTTGTGAGTTTAGTTTTTTTTCGGTTCTTATATTTCAAAATCTAACACTTTTGTCATTGGAATTTCAATAATGTTCAACTTCGGTCTGGAAGACAACAAGCTGATTGGGATGATGACTAGACTAATTTTAGACCTAAATAAATAGATGAGGTAGCTATTGATATAGCAAAAAGTTCTTTTCAAAAAAATAATAAAAGAAAAAAAAAAAAAAAAAAAGGGCACTTCTTGGAGTTCAACATTAGGATTTGGCTCACCAAATATCTTCTCATTTATTTGTAAATTTCATTTGATTGAGTTTATTATTTGACTCATTTTTTCTCTGTTGCAGAATCCTAAATGGGTATTTGAGCCTTAGTATAAACTGGAAAGTTTCTCTCATTGAATAGGAAGAAAAAAGTTGACTTCACATGTGATTTTATGGGAACCCTAAATCTTGACTCTGTTTTGTCTTAGTTTAGAGCTGCTTTTCCTTCCTTTATGGAAATGAATCGTTTCACTCCAGGAAATGTGTCTTGGAGTGTACTTTATTTTTATTTTCTTTTAATTTTTTTTTTTATAGACAAGATCTTGTTTGTCCTATCTAAATTAAATAGCCACATCATCAATCTACTTAGGTTTAAAATTAGTCTAGGATCATCCTAATAAACTTTATCTTAAGTCACTAACAGTTATGTTTGGTTATCTCAAAGATTAAAATTGAGCATTATCGAAATTTTAGGGACAAAAGTGTTAGATTTTGAAACATGATGACCAAATAGAAACTAAATTCAAAACCAAAACTTAGGGACCGGGTTGGGTTTGGGCCAACCTTTAGACTTTAAGCCTGTTGATGAAGCTGATGTATATGTATATGTATATGTATGCATGTAAATATATAGTCTTTAAACTTTCGAAAATCAGGTTATCCAAAAAAAAGAACAAAAAAGTTTGGTAGAAAGAACTCTTAAATTAAGAATTTGATTTTTATGTACATCTGAGCTCAAGTGTGGATTCCAATATCCCTTTGCTGCCAATCAGAAGAGGCTAAAAAGACTCTTCATGACTTCCAAAAGTCTAGAATTTCTTTGTTTCACGAAGACGTCACAAATCTTGATATTGTTGCAAATGGATGGGCCCAGCTTTGCCCAACCGGTTTTACTATGAAAAGCCCTCAATTAGAGGCTAGTTGGTCAAGATATTGCAATAAAAACGATGTTCAACAACAGGATTCTCCCATACAAATCTACCTATAGCCTGCTAAACCTTCACTACACCCAAGGTCTTAAGCTTTTGGGGGACATTAGGATTTAACCCTAAGATTTTCAAGAAAGATGACTCGACCATTCTTGACGTCGACAGATCTTCATCTGCCAAATACATGCCTCCTCCGAAAATAGACAGCAACTCTACCTAGAGGTTGTAGTTGCCATTTACTTATTTTATTTGTAGGATTGTGTCATATGGTAAATAGTAGGCGATGATTTTATGGCTTTTATTAAGATTTTTTTACTGTTTTGTGGAAATTGTCTTGATGCGCCGCTTGAGTGATGCGGCCGCATTAGAAAGGCCCTATTTTTTCAAATCCGTACCTAGTCAATTTGGTTGCTATTTTCTTGGTCAAAACTATCCTTCAATGCCTAAAATGTTAGGTAAACAACCAAACCATAATTTTAGACAATTCCTCAACCAATTCAGGCCTACGAAGGAGGAGAATCCTTTCGTTTCAAGCATAACTCTCCATTTACAATTCCATCACACTTTTATCCACAATTCTATCATTGCCGTCAACACCCTCGGGCGTTTTGTCAGTTTATCAAGTCAATAGCCTTGGGAAGAAGGTTCTGATCACTCTAGGTCATCTCATCCTAGGTCATCTCATCCTATGAAAGCGTGTGGTGAGAGAAGGTTCATTCTTGAGAAAGAAGAACCAACCTAGGGAAAGACAAGGGATTTGAGGATTTGGCCAAGACATCTTAGAGTTGTATTTTCCAACATTATTCTTTCATTTATTTCTTGTATTTTTGTTCTTTCTTTTACCCGTGTTAAATGCTATCTTGTAGTTATGATTTCGAAATAAAGTTCATTATTTTATCATTAGTCATGAGCTAAATCCTACTACTAGGGATTCAACAATGGGATGCTAAATCCTACTACTAGGGATTCAACAATGGGATGCTCTAGGGTTGTTATGGCTTAAGTAATGTTACACTTTATACCATTTTGTTTTATGCATTATGTTTCTTGATTTTAACGATAAAATTGGTAAGTTAAACTGACCACTTAATTTACCAATCTAGTGGAACTGTAATGCTGAGAAGGTTAGAGTGTAAACGAATGTCACAAAGAGATATAGGATTGTCACGTCACTTTAGAAATAAGGGGTATTATAGGATAAAGAACTAAACTTGAATTAATCAAAGATCTTTCTAAAGGAACTTAACACAAGACTGAATAGAAGTTGATTTCGGTTCATGCTTAACTCACTAGTCGTAGTGTGATGTGGCCACATCACAAGGCATAGCACCTGAAGGTTGAATCATTGTTTGCACCGATTTATCCATCATTGTTTACATACATTCATTCATACATACATACATACATAGGTATATGGTCTCTATACTTTCAAAAATTAGGTTATCCAAAAAAGGAAAAAAAGGTTGATCACTAAGAAAACTTCTTAAATTAAAATCTCTGTTGATCAAGTTTTTGGGCTTTGACCGAGGCTGATATATATGTATATATACGAAGATATATGGTTTATGTACTTTAAAAAAGCGGGTTATCCAAAAAAAGAAAAAAAAGTTCACCTAGAACAACTCTTAAATTAAAATCTCTAGACTGATAAAGTTAACCTCAAGATAGAAGTGACTGAAAAAGAATTTGATTTGAATCGTGCAGCTGAACTCAAGTATAGACTCCAATATCCCTTCGTTGCTAATTATAAAAGGCTAAAACGAATCTTCAAGACCTCCAATATCCCTTCGTCGCTGATTTGAATCGTGCAGATGTTACAAATCTTGATATTGTTGAGATTGCAAGAAAATGGATGGGCATACCTTTGCCAACCTCCAACAATTAAAGAGAGACAAGCTAGTTTGGGCAAGTCTTCCATTAGAGGCTTGTTGGTGAAGATGGTGAAGATAGTGCAATAAAATCAGTTGCGGATGTCATTTGATGTTCAACAACAAGACTCTCCCATAGAAATCGACCTATAGCCGACTTCATATTTATGGCTTTGGTAAAACCGAGCTTGCAAAAGTTTTGGTTGTGTATCTTTTTAAACTTAAAGTTTGAAACAAGAAAAAAATGCTCTAGTTAGGATTGATATGAGTAACATTAATCTTCATTACACATTGGAATTTGACCCTAATTATGGAGCAAGGTCCTAATACAACAACTAGTAGAAAACGAGATAGTAATGCAAGTTTTGTGATGTGATTTTGAAGAAGTTGACTTGACCATTCTTGATGTTGGTAGATGTTTGTTTGCCAAAGACATACCTCCTCTGAAAAGATTGTGCATAAAAAAATAGATAGCAACTCTACCTCGTTTTAGCTTTCATTCCTAACCGTCCTAAAACATAAATTAGTTATGTCACAAGACAACAGTTTAACGTTTACATCTGGTTGTCACATAAAAACAAGGTTTAGCGTTTACCCTCGAGCATTCCAAAATACAGTTTAGCGTTTACTCCGAGCTTTGTTTACTCTAGGCTTTGTCACAAAATGACAGTTTAACGTTTACCAATGACTGTTTCATAAAAACACAGTTTACCATTTACATGTCACAAAACTATAATTTAATGTTTATCCCTTGGTTGCCTTACAAAAACTTTGACATCCTAAATGGTAATTTTTTTTTAAAAAATTTAATTATCTTGAAATATTTGGGTGATATTTCGAATTAATAGGTTAAATTGAATTATTGTGCAAAAATAATTCAATTTAAGTTTTGAATAAATAATTTCTAATTTTGAAGATTTGAATTTTGAGTTATTGGGTTGGGTTTAATTCAAATTATGGGGTAAGTGTTGCGGGTTTCGAAATTTGATTTTGATTTGAGGAAGTTGGTTAAGTATTTTGGAGTTTGGTTTTAATTTGGATATATATATACATATATATATGTGTATGTATGTGGGTATATATGTGTATGTATAAACCCTACCTTCATTTCTAAACACTTAGTCTAAATACGTAAGATCGTTGTGAACTTATTTGTTTTGATTTAAGAAGAGTGTCATCGGTTGAACCAAAGTAAAGAGATACTAATATGGATTTTGTGTTATGGCTATTATTGTGTAATTACTAATAATGAAGTTGTAAAAAAAAAAAAAAGAAAAAAAGAGAAAGAAAAAGAAGAGAAGAGAAGAAGAAAGAAAAGAAAGAAATAAGGAAAGAAAAAAAAAAAAAAGAAAATAAAGGGAAAAAAAAAGAAAGAAAAGAAATGGAGCTAGTGGAGGGTTGTCGGCTAAGGGGTGTAACTTGGTTTAAAGCTTTAGTTGCCGACTGAATTTTCATTTTTCAAACTGATAACGACTAAATCCACACCTAATAATCGAGGGAGGAAGAAAAAGAAGTCTAGGGCAAATCAGAGTAGAATTCTGGTCGAATTCCTGGTGAAAATGAAGCTGAAATCGAGACTGGTCTCGTGTTCGCCCAATCTTTGTAAGGTCTGATATTTGGAGAATAGCGAGCTATAGAGATTGAGTTTAGGGTTGAAAATTTGAGGTTACTAAGTTAATTCAATTCTTAACAACTTTTATGAAGAATGGTTGAGCTAAATGTGAAGAGAAACAGGTTTAAGTTTAGGTGGAAGTGACTGATACTAATTTTTCGAGTAATCGGGAGCAGGGCGAAGTAAATTTGAATTATCTGTCGAAAGAAAAGAATTTAAGCTCTGAAATTTTTAGGTGAGCTAGAAAACACATTTATGTACAAGTTTGTAGAAGGAAAGAAGTTCTAATTCAGGCTGGAAATGCGACTTTTAACGGTTAGAAGTGCGAAAACAGTAGTAGAGGGAGCGAATCTCTCTGGAAAATTGGACACTGGGAACATGGAGGAGCGAGAGTGAGACAAGTCTCACTGGTCTCATGGCTCTCGCTGGTCTCGCTCGTCGAAAGTCTCGCTGGTACAGTTGGTTTTTGCTTGATTTCGCTAGTTTAGTCTCGCTAATGGCTTGAATCTTGTTCGTTAGTGAACCTTTTAATGAAATATAGCCTCGGTTGAGCATTTCTTCATAAAATATAGTCTCGGTGATGGTTTTCTTTATGTAGTAGGGTCTCGATAGTTAATAATATGAATGTCTAAGGCTTGTTTCCTATGTAAAAAGGAATTTTAAGGAAATCTAACAAAGGGAAACGTATTATTTCAGACCGAGAGGAGCTAGGAAAGACGTATAACCCACTAAGGGCCCTGGACAAGTAGTGAGTGACAATTTTATTTAAAATGAGTCTACTCTTAACAAAGTGTTTATGTTGTATGATCATGTTTGGAACCATGTTTATATGTTTATGTTTTTCACAGGTTTTAACGTGCTATGAGGATTATTTGCTTGAAAGAAAGTATGTGTTTCCAGGTGCGTGCATATTATGTGTTCTACATTGGAAATCATTTGAAGCATACTAGTTGTTAAACAGGTTTTACGAAAGGCATGTTATTTATTAACCTATGATTTTATGGAAAGCATTGATGATTGTTAATGAGTTTGTGAGAATCTGAAATGTTATAAACTCGTGAATTTTTAATATGCTATTTCCAAAGCATGTTGTTTTTTAATGATGTTTTTGAAAAGGCTCCCAATGCTGAAGGACACGGAGAAGGCATGTGGGTAGCCAGCATGTAGAAATGGTTCCCAATGCTGAAGGAATCGGATAAGGCATGTGGGTGGCCTAAATCTCGTTTATGGGACTCGGTACTAAAGGACTTGAAAATGTATTCGGGTAACCAGGATATGATATGTATGTGCACATAGAGGTATGATAGACGTTATTATGTTGAGATTACTTCACACAGCTAAGGGTATTCGATGTTGGGTGTGTCGAGATTACTTCGCCCCATCTAAGGATGTTTTTCGACATTGAGCTCTGCTCCGCCTTGACTAAGGAAAATATTTTTGAAATATACTAAATTTTCATTTTTCTTTTTTGGAAATGAATATATATGTTATGACAATGCTACGTGAGCATGTTTTGTTTGGATATGAGTTTAAATTGATGTTATTTACGTATTGTCATAAATTAGTTATGGTTTGAATAGTTTCCGAGTTAAAGGAAGGTTTTGACTAAATACGTCACTCACTAGGTAACCTAGCTCATGTTTTCCTTGTTTTTTTTTCTTGTGTTTCGAGTGAGTTCGGGGTGCTTAGCCTACACAACAACTCTTCTGGGCCTACTACTATCTACGTCTGTGAATTTTAAGCATTGTAAATAGTTGATCTCAAACCTATGTTGTACATATAGAGGGTATAAGGGGTGGTGGTCAGAAAACTTATGTAATTACTGGTTTGAATGTAAATCAACATTTGTATGATAGCTTAACCCTGGTTAAAGTTAGATGTTCAACTATTGTGTATATTTGCTTATTAGGTGTTTGTCAAGGTTTAAGGTTGATAGTGGATGTCGTAAGAGGGACGGTGTTTGTTGTCCTCACAGTTTCTCCTAGGTTAAGAGGGTACCTAGGAGGGGGTGTGACATCATGTATGTATGTATATATGTATGTATGTATTTAGTGTCCTCGAAGAATGTGCAAAAGAAAAAAATGAACTCACCTTTTATTCTTCTGCCCTAATTTCTCTCTTTTTCTTTTGAAATCCACACCGCCGTTTAGTCGATCTCCACACCATCATTGTTTGGTCAAGGCCCATGCCAACGTCTTTGGTCTAGTCATCCAGTCGAAACAGTATACTACCTAGTTCGACCAACCTTCCCGACTTTCGAGTTGTAGCAGCGTCTATCACGTCCATTTGCCACATAAACTGCTAGACAACACATACCTCGACGTATAGTCATCACCATCGCCACGTTGTGTCACCGCCATGTGTTGCTGTTTATGGTTGCTGGATTTGTATTATTTAGGGTAAGATTATGATACTTTAGATGGGTTTCTTCGATTATTTTGATTACCTAATAAATTTTGACTCAGGGTTGTTGATACCCATGGTGATTCGGTTGTAGATTCGAATTTTGGAGAGTCTGTGAACACCTGTCCAGCGGATTCAAAGGTGGTTTAGCAACTTTTGGTAATGTTTAAGGCTCCAAACCTATTTAGATTCTTTCAATGGTGCTGTAATTAGGTTCTAATCATTAAAAATCTTGATATATGGCTTAGGATTTGAAGGATTGGGTGTAGTTTCGATTAAGCCAACATTTAAGGTTTACCCAAGATTCTACAAGAATTTGTGTGTTTGGATTTAATTTGAGGTAAGTAATCTTTGTACTGGAACTTCCCTTAAGCTAGACGATTTATATAGTTTGATTGATTTGTTTTGTACGGATGAAATTGAGAAGCCTGACATGATTATAGTTGTTTTATAAGCATGATGATATTAGCACGTGATTGATATAAATATGTGTGAGACCTTATAAATATGTGTGGGACCTTGAGAAGTACTATGACTTATGTTGTGAACTTACATGCTATATGTTAAGTTAAAAAGTGACGATTTACCCTCCTAACTGTAGGATCAGTATGGCAACTCTGGGGGAGGGGGAAGGAGGGGGATGAATAGGGTTTATTAAAATTAATTTAAACTTTTTACTAATATGAGCTCAATTAAGCGAATTAATAAACTATTTGCAAATAAGTAGTTTAAACAATGTTTTTTATGCAAACAAATTCACTTTGAATTAAACAAGAAATTAACAATCACACTTTAAAGCACCATTTTTAATTCAAATAAAAAGATTAGTAATGAATATAGAAATTTAAGAACAACCAATATGAGCAATTAATTTCAAGAATTAAAAATTGCAATTAATTTCATGCAATAAAATATAGTAACAAAAATTAATTGCAAAAATAAATTAGGAGAGAGATAGAGAAAATGACACCGTGAATTTTATAGTAGTTTGACAAAACCGGCCTACGTCCACTTCCCAATCTCCTCTTGGGTACTTTACTAGAAGTCTTTGACTCTTTCTACGGCTTAGAGTCAAACTGCTACAACGTTCTTTTTTCAAGTGCAAGAACAAACCCGATCCTTTCCACGTTAAGGATCAAACCGTTACAACAACCATTTTTCTCGGGATCAAGAGCCAACCCATACAAAAATTTGGAAAAACAAAGAGCACACTTGACAAACTCTCTAAACAGAGTGGATTTACAAGTTTAAGCACTTCACAAATAAATCCTCACAATACAATCTATCTCTCTTAAGAATAAGATGAAAAGAAGAAAATTGAAGCTTGGAGAGAGAGCAACAATGGTGGCTTGGTGAATTATGGAGGATTGAAAATAATAAGAGTTGCTGTAGAATTTTGGAGAAGATGAAGTGTTTAAAAAGAAATGAAAGTGAATGAAAACCAAATAAATTTGGACCATTAGATCTTTGTAAAAGAAAATTGAATGGTGGAGATTTAAACTCAACTAGCCGTTAGACACAAACATATATAATAATATTAAATTCATCTTCTTTTTAAATTCATTTTCTTTTTAAAATCATTTTCTTTTTAAATTCATTTTCTTTTTAAAATCATCTAGGTTTAGTTTATATATGCATGTCTCACTAGCATATTGCATTTATTGGACATAAATGCAGAGTTCGGTACTAGGGTTACTAACTGAGTCTTTTTATACTCACCCTCTTATGCTACATTTTCATGTAAAGGCAAGGTTGGACAAGGAAGAATCTATGACTGCAAAAATGGGACCACTAATTTGCTTCTGCATATGCTTTTTTTTTTTTTTTTTTTCATTTTTTCCATGTTCTAGGCCCTTAACAGTCAAAAGTTTAAAATCTTAAATTATTTTGTTTTCTTATTTTAAACCTATGTTTTTAGGAGACCCCGTGAAAACTGTTTTATCTTCCTTGATATAATTATTTGATTCACTTTATTTATTTTAAGTAAATCATGTTCTTTTCACTTGAAATAAAAAATCGTGTTTCAAGTTTATGCATGCATATAATAACGTCTTAATAGTAAACAAAAAAGTCGAATCATTACAAAAATACTATTTAGGGTTCACCCTTGCTCGTCCCAAAAAAAATAAAAAAAAAAAAACAATTTAGCGTTTATGTTTGGCTATATCACAAAACTTTAGCGTTTACCTCTGTTTGTGTCACAAAACACAATCTAGCGTCTACCCCTCATCGTCTCAAAGCATAGTTTAGCATTTACGTCACAAAATGACAATTTAGTGTTTACCCCTATCCGTCTCGAATACAGTGTAGCATTTACCATTAACCGTCTCAAAATACAGTTTAGCATTTACCTATAGCTATCTAAAAAATATTAGTTAATGGTTTGGCTTTTATTTTTATCAATACAACTACACAAATACATTCCTAAATTCTTAATACTCACTTGCGATGAGAACTCAATAAATAAAAATATATTGTACAACTTTCTACATGTAACTGTTGCACTTATTGTAGACAAAATATTATTATTTATATAATCAACTATCTTAGAGCATACGTTAACGATCATAGAACGTATGAGTTGAACATGAAAAAAAAAAAAAAAAAAATAGTTATTATCAAGTGTCTATTTACATGTTACAAATATATATAGAAACATGACCAACAATGAGCTACTTTCATTTATACAAAAAGTACGGTTCATAAAGATAGTGAGACTAGTTAACCCTACCAAGTTGATGTAAACAATAAATTTTCCTAGACTGGTAGGACTATTAAGGAATAACATATTCAGTATGTGACAAGTAGGTCTATAAGGATGACCTGATCATTCTTAGATAATCCCTCAATATTAAATTACTATAAAAGATTAATATTAAACACTATAAACTAATAAGTTTAAATTTATGTTTAAAGACTGTTTTACCAGTCAAGTTTTTTTTTT
>QLSR01000256.1:172919-208348 GCA_031780015.1 Citrullus colocynthis
AAAAAAAAAAAAAAAAAAAAAAAAAAAAACTCATTTTATCCTCTTTCCCCCGAATCACTTACTTTAGCTTCTTCTCCCACCTTTTCTCTCATTTTTCTCCAATTTCTCTCTAACCTCTCCTCCCTCCACCTCTTTTGCCATACTATGATTTTTAGCCACTTTTGAACGTTCTCTCAACTTCAATGTATTTGTGGTCAGTTTTTATGATTTTTTCATTGTTAAAAATTTTATATTCCTTTACTCCTAATAATATTATATTGTCATTGGGTTGAGTTAGGTTAAAATTTTATCTACTCTTGATTCAACTTCTAAACTTGAAATGTATTACCCCTAATTAACTTTATTCTTGTTTAGAGTGGTTTTACACATGTTTTAGCAAGTTTTTTAGTTACTTTTTTATCCCGCAACTTCCAAATTTGAAATGTTTAGGTTTTATGCATGTTTTATGAAGTTTTTTTAACTGCTGTTTTGTATCTCGCAAATATCTTGCAACTATCTGCTACTGTTTTTTATCTCGCAACCATCTCACAACTTCCTATTTTCAAATGCCCAACCCTAAATCAATTCTATACTTGTTTTAGGGGATTTATGGTAGTTTTACACATGTTTTAGCAAGTTTATACTTACAATTTTTTATCTCGCAAACATCTCACATGTATCTCGCAACTTCCAAAATTGAAATGTCTAACCCCAAATTAATTTTATACTTGTTTTAGGGTTCTGATAAGAAACTGCTGCAATTCTTTATTGATTCAAGATGAAAACATTCCCTAAGACTACAAGAACACTAGGGAACCCAAGTTGTCCCCTCCACTCCCTTTCCACAATGGAAACAACACAAAAACTAACTATCAATAACTTCCCTATCCCCTCCTTATAACTTACTCAATACACACAAACATAACTAAAATAACTAACAATTAACACTTTCTCTTTGCAGCCACACTCCCACATACTAACCCTTTTCCCTTATTCCTTTTCCTACTATAAGTGAGCAATATAGGTGGCCTAACATTACCCTCCTTTTCAAGAAACATCTTGTCCTCAAGGTGATAATTTGGAAATTGTTGCTTAAGTCGCTTCAAAAGCCAAGAAACGCTTCCATCCAACTACCATTTCCCAAACACTCGTTGATGGATTCTTCCTATATCCAAAGGTTTCCCCTGGTTCAGTGATCCACTAATGAGTCTCTAACAACTGTTGAACTGAAGGTTGTACTTGTTGATGTGCACCTAAAACCTTTTTCAACTGAGATACATGGAAAACAGGATGTATAGCAGCAGATAGAGGAAGTTCCAACCGATAAGCTACAGCTTCAATTCTGTCTATCTCGCTGTAAAGTCCAAAACGCTTCTCATTGCGTTGTTGACGAAGTGTAGATTGACGGTATGGACGAATCTTGAGAAAAACCCAATCACCCACTTGAAACTCTACATCTCGCCTTTTCCTATCGGCTATTTTCTTCATCTTGTCTTGAGCCACGCGCAAATGCTCCTTCAATACTCGTAAAACTTCATCCATTTCTTTCAACTGTTGATCTAAAGTAGAATTAACACTAGATGTTTCTCCATAATACAACAGAGGTGGAGGTAGACGTCCATACACAGCTTGAAAAGGCGAAATGCCTATCGCACTCTAATAAGCAGTATTATACCAGTATTCTATCCAATTCAACCACTTTGTCAATTCCTTAGGTCTTTCTTCACAAAAAACATCTTAAATATGGCTAAACACTTCAATTTGACCATCAGTTTGTGGATGATAAGCTGAACTACGATCTAATTTCGTGCCTGCTAAACGAAATAATTCACTCCAAAAATGACTGACAAATACCTTATCCCTATCAGAAACAATAGAATTTGGTAAACGTACTACCTCTCAAACAAAACATCAGCCATAATCCTTGTTGTAAATGAATGCTTAAGCGCCAAAAAATGGCCATACTTGCTCAATCAATCAACCACGACCAATATGACATAATGGCCCCCCGCCTTAGGTAATTCTTCAATGAAATCCATGGAAATATCACTCCAAATAACATCAGAAATCTCTAGGGGCATGAGCAATCTTGCAAGAGACAAGGCCAATGACTTGTTCTGTTGACAAACTAAACATTCATCTACATATCTTTTCACATCTCCTTTCATGCCTTCCCAATAAAGTTCTCCCCTCAACCTCTTGTAAGTACGTAAAAATCCCGAATGTCCCCCCAAAAATAGAGTCATGATAGGTATGCAATACTATGGGGAGTAAAGTGGAAGATTTAGATAACACTAGTCGGCCCTTATACTTCAACGTACCTTGCTGCCAGAAAACTCTGGAACACTATCAATTGGCTTTTAACTTCTCAATAACTTCCTCCAACTTAAGAATCGCCTCAACTTCCACTTTAATAATGTCGACATCAACGATCATAGGAGCAAAAAATTGAGCCAAATGCAGTATAGAAGGAATGCAAGACAACGCATTAGTTGTTTTGTTCTCTAACCCAGGTCGATAAACCACCTGAAAATCGTACCCCAACATTTTAGCAATCCACTTTTGATGTTGAGGTTGAATCACTCGTTGTTCCAATAAAAACTTTAGAGCCTGTTGATCAGTCTTGACTACAAACTTCCTACCCAATAAATAAGGTCTCCACCTTTGTACTGCTAGAACCATTGCCATCAACTCTCGTTCATACACTAGTTTTCCCCTATCTCGCATAGACAAAGTATGACTATAATACGCAATTGGCCTTTTATGCTGGGACAAAACAGCTCCAATACTGTACCCAGAAACATCAGTTTCGACTTCAAAAGGTTGATCAAAATCAGGTGAGGCCAACACCGGTAAAGTCATCATAGCTCGTTTCAAACGTTCAAAAGCCTCATGCGCGGCTTCAGTCCACTCAAGAGCACCCCCTCCTTTTAGCAACTGACTCAAAAGGGCAGCAATACTTCCATAATGTTGAACAAATTGTCTATAATAACCAGTCAATCCCAAAAAATCCACGAACCTCCTTAATATTAAAGGGAATAGGTGTTGGCTCATAACTTGTTGCGCATAAAGTGAATTAAATGTTATAATTTCAGTACAAAGTTGCGTCGAGAATTACTCAAGTATGATCATTAATAAGCAAGTTTTCCTATGCAATGACTATACAGGTATTATGTTCAAGAGTTTTATGTACCTAAAACTATACATAAAGAATGAATAAAATTTCCTACAATTAACAATGTGTGGTGGATGCGGAGAACGTTAGTCAAATGTCCTTTAGAGTCAAATAGCATGCGTTGAGAATGACGGTGGAACCATGCGATAATAGTAGAGTTAACGTAGGAGCTAGTTGTTACTTAAGTATATCTAAGTATATTTACATACCTATAAACTTTGGGTTTGAGAATCCATCTCTCGATGTTTCGACGCCACATTAATCTTATCTCTAAGACGCATGGTAAGTTTGCACTAGCAAAAGATGAACTATATCTCTGAACCTCATCTAGTCTTGATAAATGCTAAAGATTAACCATCTACTCTCTCAAGCTAGACAGTTGTGCTTGTTAAATTTGTTTGTCAGACAAAGCTATGCAAGCTAATGATATGCATTAATCAAGATGTAACATACTTAATATTGCTTAAGAAAAACTAGTTTCTAACATCTAACTCATTTAACATTCAAACAACATGGTGTAAAGTATTTAATATCAAAAGAATGGAAGATAATCGTCAATCGAACTTTTATTAAGAAAATAAACCATTCTCTCGAATGTCATTAACAAAACATAAGTAAGAAGGAGGGAAATGAAGATAGAACAGAAATGGAAGACGTCAAGCCGCCACTGACAATGTGTTGCTTTATGGAGGCTTGAGATGGTTGCTATATGATACATAAATGGCATATGGTGAAAGTTCTCACTCAATGGGAGATGACTCTGAAAATTCTTAGAATCCTTCTCACAGAAGAGCTTAAAATGGAGGCTGGTTATGGTGAGGGAGAATTTGTGCAGAGCTTTTGCCTCTTGAACTTGTTTCTCTCCTCCTTTGAATGGAGAAGCTTTGAGCTATTTATAGGCGTCGAAAAGGTAAACTCATGATGACCTGACACCTTTGCATTAAATTTCATGCCCTCCTGCGCAGACTTTTCAACGCATGGTCTTGACGTATTGGTTCTGCCATGATTTGATAATGTGTAATCTTTTGCATATTGACATGACAACTATTGCCCAGCCGTCTGTATCTACTTTTTCTTCTCAACGCATGAGTTTCCACTTTTGTTCTCGCAGTAGCTTCCTTTCTGGTGCTTGGGTTATTTGTGCTTCTTTTTTACTTAATCCTGCATTAAGAACAGAAAAGCTCATATATTTTTCAGGTATTTTCTTTTGTAAATGGTGCCAACGCATGGTAATACATATTACATAATTAAACTACCAAAATCATGTGTTTAGCTCTAAAGTTACTCTAATTAATTTAAATAATGACTATAATAACTTGTATTTCTACAAGTTATCAATAGGCCACTCTAACATAACTCAAACCTTCTCTAGATCTACCTCAACACCATTTCCAAGAATTAAATGACCCAAATATGCCAATCGTTCTCTAGCAAATTGACACTTATTCTTATTAGCAAATAGCTCGGTCTCTTGAAGCACAGAAAATACAGATTCAAGATGCTTCACATAATCCTCCACAGATTTACTATATACAAGTATATCATCTAAGAAAACCAATACGAACTTCCTCAAAAAAAGGTTTTAAAATGGCATTCATAAGTGCTTGAAAAGTGGATGGACATTAGTCAAACTGAAGGGCATGACCAAAAATTCATAATGACCTTCATGCGTGCGAAATGTGGTTTTCTCAATCACCAGAATACATCCGTATTTGGTGGTACCCTGACTTTAAATCAATCTTTGAAAAGAGAGTTGCTCCATTCAATTCATCAAACAAGTCCTCAATGACTGGAACTGGAAACTTGTCTGGTATAGTAAAATTGTTCAACGCCTTATAATCCACGCAAAATCACCACCCCCCATCCTTCTTCTTAACTAACAACACAAAACTTGATTATGGACTGGTGCGAGGGCGGATAATCCCTGAAGTCAATATTTCATCCACCAATTTTTCTGTTTATTCTTTTTAGTGATATGCATATCTATAAGGTGTCACATTGACCAGGTCAGTCCCCTGCTTCAAATGAATATGATGTTCGATGCTTCTCCTTGTTGGTAATGTCGCTAGCCAATCAAACACATCCTTAAACTTGTAAATGACTGCTGGTATTGATTTAGCCATAATATACACTTCATCTACCCCATACCATTCTGCCACTGACATTTCTCCTTCTATAGCTCGACATTCTATTAAGAACCTTTGATCCCACATCGTCCATGACTTGATCATACTCTTTAAACTTACCCGTGATTTAGTCAAGCTCGAATCACTTTTTAACACAATAGTCTTTTCTCCTTAGGTAATTGACATGGTTAAATTTCGCCGATCGACCTCCGTTACGCCTAAAGTATGCAACCACTACATACCCAAAATCACATCCACTTCTCCTAATTCCAATGGTAAGAAGTTGTCCCACAAAATCAACTCACCCAATCTAAGTTTAACGGCATTACAAATCCTCTTCCCTTTAACTGCTGATCCAGAACCTAAGATGACTCCATAATTGGATGTTTCCATGACAGGTAAATGCAAAATAGAAACTAGCCAATCTGCAATAAAATTATGTGTTGCACCGCAGTCAATTAACACAGTCACTTCTACATCCCAGATTTTCCCTTTGATCTTCATTGTTCTCGAATTATTGAGACCTACGACCAAATTAATCGACAATTCTGCTACTGTATGAAGTTCTTCCTCAGTCTTAATCATTTGCAATTCAACCTGATCTTCCTTGTTGTCTTCTTCTTCAAACACTTCTAACTCATCGACATCTTCAGCTACGACCAAGACTCTTAATTCTCTTTGTTCTCTATTCTTGCATCGATGTCCAACAAAATATCGTTCATCACATTGGAAGCATAGGCCTCTATCTTGTTTGGCCTGAAATTCATCATCTGTCAGTCTCTTAGTTGGTCCCTCTCGGCGATTTCCCAACATTGACACCCCTTGTAAAGTGATCATCCATATTGTATTAGTATCTAGTTTTCGCCCTTCTCCTTGAGGATGCATTGGTGCTGATTTAACAACATTAGTATATGGCAATTTGCCATAGACTTTACACCTAAACCAGCATCTAATCTTCACAATTCATGGTTCTCTACTCGTCGAGCCAATTCATCATTTGTGCTAGCCCCATGGGTTCCCAACATTCCATCTTAGCTTTGATCCATGGAGTAAGTCCATTCATAGACGTCTCCTCCAAAACTTGATTGGATAATTGAGGAAGTGGTGCCACTAATTTATCGAAGAGATTTCGATATTCCTCTACCATCGACTCTTGTTTAATAGCCAAAAATCCACCGCAAATGGAATCATCTTGCTCATAATGAAACCGCACAAGTAGTTATTCCTTCAAATTTCGCCAGTTAGCAAACGGCTCTCGCTCCTCTTGGGCGCGATACCAATCCAATGCTGCACCATAAAAAATGATCACGACCATGGTCATTTTCTCCGATTCCGACAACTTATGGATATGAAAGTACTGGTCAGCCCTAAACAGCCACGAATCCAGATCAACACCCCAGAAAATCGGCATCTTGACTTTTTAAAACTTATTGCGATTGACAGTCTCGTTGTCGCTGCTCCTACTGCATTCTTACTACCCAAATTCT
Source organism: Citrullus colocynthis (assembly GCA_031780015.1). Taxonomy (NCBI): domain Eukaryota; kingdom Viridiplantae; phylum Streptophyta; class Magnoliopsida; order Cucurbitales; family Cucurbitaceae; genus Citrullus; species Citrullus colocynthis. The sequence continues at coordinate 179,687 of QLSR01000256.1, forward strand.
CGCTCTCGTTCATCGGCGCTTTCTGTCCTCTAGCCAAATCAACTGCAATCGTAGTGAGCATGATCTATTGCTTCTCTGCTTGGACCCCCAGTTAGTCGATACTCTTCGACAAGGATGCCAAAGTCTCTTCAATTTCTAGCAACCGTTGAATCTCCACCCGAATTTCAGAAACCTCTTGGTCCATAGCATCCATTCGTTCCTCAAATCTCTTAGCCATCTTTCCCAACTTTCCTAGGTTGTTGCTCTGATACCATTGATAAAAAACTGTTGCAATTCTTTATTGATTCAAGATGAAAACATGCCCTAAGGCTACAAGAACACTAGGAATCCAAGTTATCCCCTTCACTCATTTCCACAATGGAAACAACACAAAAACTAACTATCAATAACTTCCTTATGCCCTCCTTATAACTTACCCATTACACACAGACATAATTAAAATAACTAACAATTAACACTTTCTCTTTGCAGCCACACTCCCACATACTAACCCTTTTCCCTTATTCCCTTTCCTACTATAAGTAAGCAATATAGGTGGCCTCACAGGTTCTTTAGAGGAGATTTAAGGTAGTCTATATGACAAACGCTAGGTGCATATTTGATACATCTCAAACAACATATGACAATTATTAGATATGTTTCATACATTTCCGACTATAATGAAAATAACTAAAGTGTTATAAACACTAGGTGTGTATTTATTTCCCTCCACGCTACCGTGCACCAACCACAATCCAAATTGCGAGATAAAAAATAGTAGCCAAAAACTTCTTAAAACATGTGTAAAACCACCCCAAATCACCCATAAATCACTTAAAACAAGTATAAAATTGAATTGAGATTGAGCATTTGAAGTTTGGAAGTTGCGAGATGTCTACGAGATGTTGGCAAAATATTGCGAGATAAAAAACAGTAGCTAAAAACTCCTCAAAACATGTGTAAAACCAACTCAAATCACCTCTAAACTTAAAATAAGTATATAATTGAATTGGGATTAAGCATTTGACGTTTAGAAGTTGCAAGATGTCTGCAAGATAAAAAAAAAAGTAGCTAAAAACTCCTTAAAACATGTGTAAAACCACCCTAAATCACCTCTAAATCGCTTAAAATAAATTTAAAATTGAATGGGGATTGAGCATTTGAAGTTTGAAAGTTGCGATATGTTTGCAAGATATTGTGGGGGTAAAAAATAGTAGCTAAAAACTCCCTAAAACATGTGTACAACCACCATAAATCAACTAAAACAAAGATAAAATTAATTTGAGGTTAGACATTTTAAGTTTGGAAGTTACGAGATCGTTGCTAGATGTTTGCGAAATGTTTGTGAGATAAAAATAATAGTTTAAAAAATCCCTAACATGTTCATACCCACCCTAAATCACCTAAAATACTTATAAAAGTGATTTGGAGTTGGGTGTTTTGAGTTTTTTTAGTTACTTTATTTTTTATCCCACTATAACTCACCAAAAACACCTATATAAAAGATTTTGAATCAGTTGTTTCAAGTTTAAAAGTTGTTGCAAGATCAAAAAAAAAAAAAAAAAGTAGCTAAAAGACTCCTAAAACATGACCATAACCACCCTAAATCACCTAAAGTAAGTATAAAAGTGATTTGGGATTATTTGTTTCAAGTTTGGATGTCGGAACATAGTTACAAGATGTTGTAAGATAGTTGTGAGATGTTGCAAGATAGTTGAGTGACAAGTTTGGAAATCCATACTTAACTGAAGTATTCAACAAAGCCATGCTCGAAAACGAGTGGTAAAATAGTAACCATCTCATTGACAAATACTCATATAAATCGCTTATGCCTGAAAGATTTCCTTAATTGAGGCGGAGTAGAGCTCAACGCTACTTAATGTTGAAAACAACCTTAGTTGAGGAGGAGTAATCTCGACATACCCAACGTCGAATAACCTTAGCTGTGTGGAGTGATCTTAACACAACAACATCGAATTTTCCTCTATGTGCACATAGGAATCATAACTTGAGTTGTTCGTGTACCTACTCAAGTCCTTTAGTACCTGGTCCCATATACGATATTTAGGCTACCCATATGCCTTCTCCATGTCCTTCGGCATTGAGAACCATTTTTAATATTTAGGTTGCCCATATGCCTTCTCCGTGTCCTTCGACGTTGGGGACCATTTTTAATATTCAGGCTGCCCATATGCCTTCTCCGTGTCCTTCGGCATTGGGGACCTTCTATAATCCTTTTGTAAATAACGAATGCTTTGTTATTAATAGTATATAAAATGTTCATAAATACAAGTAAACAAAACCTCAAAGTTTCAAAGTGTTTAACAAACAACATGCTTTGTGAGAAACTTTAGCACGGAGTAATATCATGCTTAATCATTAAAGCCATTTAAATCATGTTCAAACTCATACTAAATAACTAATGTTTTTCATGCTCAGCTCGTGCTAGAAAAACTTATACTTTTCAGAATAAATCCAGCATACAAGAAATATTGAGAAAATAAAATATTTTAAATAGAATTCTGTCACTCACAACTTATCTCGGGCTCTTAATGAATTAGAAGCTTCTCCTAGCTCTTCTCGGCCTGAAATAATTTAATTCCTTTTGTTAGGTTCCTTTAGATTTCCTTCAATGCATGTCAAATAGATCTTTAGCATTGAAGTTTAGCTTACTAGCGAGACCAAGCAAAACTAGTGAGATTTGTGAGGCCAAAGTGACGAGCAGGACTAGTGAGACTAGTGAGACCAGCGAGACGAGTGATACGTGACTCTTTCCACACCAGCAATGTCCTTCAAACATCACAACCTGTCCAGATTGCACGATTTCAGACCAGCTTCAATTTCTCTTTGAGTTTCACCAAGTTTCTCTTCAAAATTTCCACTCCGATCAACCTAAATCTTCTCCTTCTTCTCCCTTTCGATGCCTATATGAAGAACCATGAGTTTTTTTTCGGTTTGGAAGAGGATGAAAGTCGGCAATGAAATGAAAAAAAAAAATGTTTTCCCATTTCCATACTTAGCCTTCACCACCGACTAGCTTTTCTTCTTTTTCTTTTTTTTTTTCCCCTTTTATATCCACTAACTTAATTAAATTCCAAATTTTCCATTTAATTATTAATAACATAATAATAATAATAATAATAATAATATTCTTAATAGCATCATTCCACCTTGGTTCAAATGGTGACAACCCTTTAAGTCTTTTACAATTCAAATTGGCTTGTCAAAATAAACCCCAAGCTTGGTATATCTCATAAGAATTTAGGATTAGGTTTACCAAAAGTACTCTCGGCTTAATCCACAAGCCTACCTTCCTCGGCTTCTCCTCCACTCTTCCTTTCAATCTAAACAAGAAAATTTGTATAAGTCCACAACAATAATACACACTTAAGTTAAGTTCTTAGAGATGAAAGTAGGGTTTACACACACCATTCGTCTATAGAGGTTAGTGTAGGATCAGTATGGCAACCCGGAGGGGGGGGGGGGGTGAATAGGATTTATTAAAACTAATTTAAACTTTTTACTAATATGAGCCCAATTAAGTGAATTAATAAACTCTTTGCAAATAAGTAGTTTAAACAATATTTTTTATGCAAACAAATTCATTTTGAATTAAACAAGAAATTAATAATCACATTTTAAAGCACCCTGTTGAATTCTAATAAAACGATTGGTAATGAAAATAGAAATTTAAGAACAACCAATATGAGCAATTAATTTCAAGAATTAAAAATTGCAATTAATTTCATGCAATAAAATATAGTAACAAAAATTAATTGCAAAAAATAAATTAGGAGAGGGATAGAGAAAATGACACCGTGAATTTTATAGTGGTTCGGCAAAGCCGGCCTACTTCCACTTCCCAATCTCCTCTTGGGTACTTCACTAAAAGTCTTTGACTCTTTCCATGGCTTAGAGTCGAACTGCTAGAACGTTCTTTTTTCGGGCGCAAGAACAAACCCGATCCTTTCCATGGTTAAGGATCAAACCGTTACAACGACTCTTTTTCTTGGGATCAAGAGTCAACCCATACAAAAATTTGGAAAAACAAAGAGCACACTTGACAAACTCTCTAAATAAAGTGGATTTACAAGTTTAAGCACTTCACAAATAAATCCTCGCGATACAATAATCTCTCTCAAGAATAAGATGAAAGAAGAAAATTGAAGCTTGAAGAGAGAGCAACAATGGTGGCTTGGTGAATTATGGAGGATTGAAAATAATAAGAGTTGCTATAAAATTTTGGAGAAGATGAAGTGTTTAAGAAGAAATGAAAGTGGGTGAAAACCAAATTAATTTGGACCATTAGATCTTTGTAAAAGAAAATTGAATGGTGGAGATTTAAACTCAACTAGCCATTAGACATAAACATATAATAATATTAAATTAATCTTTTTAAGAAGCAACTAGCCGTTAGACATAAAGATATATAATAATATTAAATTCATCTTCTTTTTAAATTCATTTTCTTTTTAAAATCATTTTCTTTTTAACATCAATCTAAAAATAAAAAACCCACCAATTGTCACTTCTCCATTGCTCCAAGTGACACCTTTCAATTTGTCCATTTTGATTAAAATAATCTGTCACGTCATCAGCTTGGAATTTTTCGATTAAGCTTGTTTCGGTCATATCTTCTTTGTTTGAACTCCAATTTGAGTGATTCAAATTGCATTGGAACCGCTGTTCCAAGCTCCACACAATAGGTATTTCATCACACTCAAATGGTTAATAAATAAAATTAGGTTTGTTATCATCAAAACACTAATTAATCAATCCATTAAAGTTAATTAATTTGAGATTAAGGACCAAAAAGCCAATAGTTAGTGTGACTGTGTCTATACGGGTGGCAGTGTGTTTGTGCGAGAGTTGCCACATAGGAGGGCTGAGTAGGCAGCATGAGTGTGTTGTGTATGGCTATGGTGCCGCCTAGGACCAGCTTGCTACCCTTAGAATTTTAAGTACTCTATTGGGCATAGAAAGTTAGGTGAGTTGGAAAATTTACTAAGTACAAGAGATTTGGAACTTGAGAGTTGGACGCATACTACCTTAAGAAGAAGAAAATTTGGTTAAGGACAAGGTGTTTTCGAAAAGTGTTGGATGCTTAGGGAAGGACAAATTAGACGCATAGTACACCTTTCCAAGCGAGGTTGGATGCATGAAAATGGCTTGAAGATGCGTTCGAAAGGGTGAAAGGTGGCGAGCTAGTAGTTGAACACCTCAAAAGTAGGAGGTGTCAACTTGCATGAAGAGGTAAGACATGATGAGGTCACTTTCAAGGGAACTCGTGAGGAACCCTAGGCATCCACCACCTTGTGTGTAGTCCAACACAACAGACTAGGCATCTAAAAGAAGCTCCAGGCATCCAAAGGGCAATGTCAAGCGTCCAAGGAGCTATTGATTGCTATTCTTTGAGATCCAAAAGCCTAGGAGTGTGCTCGTGAGTAAAAGCAAGCTAAGTGTTAGGGAAGGAAGGATTCAGAGTAGGAAAATAAGCTTTAAAGAGTCAAGACTCTATTTTCTGTGAGTGGTTACTGTTACTTCTCTAAGTAATTTTGTTATTTCCTTTTATGGTTTACATGTGGTGACATGATGATACATAGTAAAGAAAGTTGAGAGCCGCACAGGATGGTCAGAGGATCTGCGAATCTAGTTTCTAATCCTGTGTTTGAGATAGAACCTCACAGAATGGTCAGAGGGTTACTTGAACCTAGTTCCTGATCCTGAGGGAAGTATCGCTTGTGGGATGATTAGAGGATCGACATGTCCAGTTTTTTTTTTTTTTTTTATCTTTCAAAGGTAAGTTTATGTGCACATAGATGATGGATTGAGTAGTTGAGCCAGAAGAAGCCAGCAAAGTAAAAGTACGGTATCAATATGAGCTTTGTGACAGAGGTTTGAGTAGATAACATTGTTTATGAGTAATTTTAGTTTTGGATAATTGTTACCATGTTAGTGAACTATTAAGGGGCCGTGTGTTGCCCTTTGTTTATATGCTTTAACCACTCACTAGGCTTTATAGCTCATCCTTTTCTTTTATGTTTTTCTTTTTCAGCTAGCAGAGGAGTTCCTGTTGCGAGTAAACCCGAGGTCTGCCATAGGATAGTTTGTCTAATAGGAAGATAGGATTAAAACTCTAGTTCTATAAAATTATGTTTAAAGAAACTGTATAAACTTTATCTATAGTTGAGTTTCATTATATGAGCAATTGTGAATTATGCTTGAGTATGTAATGTATGTTAAGAGTTAAAAGTCGGGCAATAGATGTCACAAAAGGGTGATGTATATTGTCTCCACGCCTCTTTTCAGGTTAAAAGGGTAATCTGGGAGGGGGTGTGACAAGTTAGTATCAGAGCAAAGGTTTACGGAAAACCTGAGAAGAAGGAGTAGTCAAGGGAATAGACATTAAGCAGTAAAAATATAGGTTTATAAGTTAATATGTTCTGTGTAAGGAAAAGCTTGGGCAGAAAATGAGATTAGAACTAAGAGCTAGAGTTAGAATCAAACTTAGAAAAGATAGTTTTGCAGAGAGTTTACTACGTTATGTAGGAAATGCATATAAAAGGCAGGCCTCACAAGCAACCAGAAGTTGGAACTCACGATGCTACCTCAAAATTCATAGAGGAAAGAGAAGCATAATCGAGTCACCCTCAAGTAAGGGGTGGAGTAGAGGAGTAGTTTTTACATAAGTTCGCTCAGCATTAATTGAAAGTTCAGGAGCAGCATTAGCAAATCCGGAGACAATGCTAAACAACTGCTTAGACACGGATCAACGATCGTGTAGGTTATTCTAAATGATCATTGAGGATATTAAATGATCGTTTATAATTATCTAAACGATCGTGTAGCATTGTCTAAACGATCATTTCAGTGATCATAAACGATTAAATTCAGAAATTTAAAAATACTCACATCCCCAATCACCTAATTGTTCTTCTCAAGTGTTTTAAAGAACTCCTTGGTTCGAAAGGTATTATAAGCACTGACTTGTAATACCAAGTGTTGGGGAGAGCAATGCGATTGAGGTTATGCGTTACTAGAAGAAGAATAGCCGAGAAGTAGCCAAGAAGTAGAGCAAAATTTTAGTTAAGTGTTGGCCAAGACCATGCATTGGTGAAAGTAGCGGGAAGTTGAATTATTTAAGGAACCATGCGTTGTTGACTGAATCACGAAGGGTTGTGAGATGAAGTAGTCGTCGCATCGAAGGATAAGTGATCATTAGCGAGAAAAGAATATGCTTGAACCATGCGTCGAAGACATGCATGCGTCGAAGTCACCATGTGTCGAAGACAGCCATGCGCTGAAGTCACATTGCGTCCAAGACAGAACGGTCCTGACGCGATGAAGCTAGTGGTGTGAATGACTATGTTGTATGCGTCAAAGGTAGGAGGCGCCGAGAACACCATGCGCTGAGAATGGTTAGTTGCTGAAGACGCTGAAGGAGAACATAGACATGAGTGCCTTGCGTCGAAGGAGGCGCCAGCCTACGGGTGAGGGGTAAGTCGGCATTATCATCTCGGTACTTGTGAGGGATAAGTCGACAGTATATATATAGGTGAGTTTAATTACTTTCAGACATTTCGAGAACTTAAATCGATTCCATCTTTCAGAGAAACCATAAGAGAAGGAAGAGGAAGGTGTTTTTTTAATTTTTGGACGAAATTTCACTCGTTTTGGTACTCAAATCAGAGCTGGAACAGGAGACTGATTGCAGATGCACAGACTGAACAGTGGTTGATTTTTTGGAGTAGAACGACACAAGGAAGCCGAGTTTGGGGCTGAAATTTTGAGGTTGGTAAGTAAACATAATTCCTAACAAGTCTTATGAAGGATGGTTAAGCTGAAATTGAAGTTAATCACATGAATCTTTAGGTAAAAGCAGCAACTACAGAACTGTTATGCAATCAGGAGCAACGTAGAGTGATTTTGGCATAACTGGAGAACGAAAAAGAGTTAAGCCTTGAAATTTTGAAGTAAGCTGTGGGACTTAATTCCTTACAAGTTTGTAGAAGGGAAGAAGTCTTGATATGGGCTGGAAATGCGTTTTTAGCAGGGATTAAGCAGAGAGATCAAGGTTGTAGCAGTCAGCTTTGTTAAGGAGTAGTTAAAGCTCAACGTGGGTATAACAGCGGGAGTAAACTGCACACAAAGTGTCCCTGGAATCAGGGTATAACAGAAGAGTAAGGAATAATTAGTAGTTATAGCTCTAGTGTTAAAGTTTGAGAATAAACCTATGAGAGCCTAACCGCGTGACGAATTACAAACATTGTGCGTGTAATGAGTTACTGTTTATGTTTTGATGAATGGAAAAGAAGTATAACAAGGGAAAATATCTATTTTAGGCCAAGAGGAAATAGGAAAGGCGTATAATCCACTCAAGGCCTAGGAAGAATTGTGAGTGACACTTTTTTTACTTTAAAACGATTTTGTTGAACATGATAGTTCGGTTTTCCAATGAAATGTGAATTTGTGATTAAATGATTTATGAAGCATATTTATGTTCTTAAAGCTATTGAAAAGCATGTTTATGAAATGTTATTGATATAATAATTACCCTATATTCTTATGAACGATTTGTATAGGAACGGTTTGTATAAAATGTTGCTTCTAAAAAGGAAAATGTTTTAGAGGAGGCTCAATGCTAGTAAGGCATGTGAGTTTCCCCGGAACCCAGTACTTGGGCAACCCGCCTATAAAATGTTTTAGAGGAGGCTCAATGCTGAAGGACATGAGAAGGCATGTGAGTGTCCCCAGGACCCAGTACTGAAGGACATGGAGAAGGTACTTGGGCAACCCGCCATAGTCCTATGTGCACATAGAGGTTATATGCTGGTGCGTTGAGTCTTGCTCCACATTGAGCCTTATATGTCTTCGACGTTGGGGTGTTAAGTTTTGCTCCACTTCAACTAAGGGAAAGATATTGTATCTAAACTGTTTTCTTATGATTTGTTAAAAAAAAAAAAAATCATGTATGAATTGATAAGGGCAATTAAGTTTGTTTAAACTAATGTATTTGAAGCGATTGCATGTTTTATGTTTGATGTTGAACTCAGTTTTACTACTGATGATTTCCGAACTAAAATGGTTTGTTAACATTGTCACTCACTAGGCCTTTAGCTCATGTTTTCAATGTTTTCTTTCCCCTCCAGGTAACAAGGACGTTTCTGGTGCTTTGTCTTCTCCCACTCGCCCTGCTTAAGCTTCGAGTCTCTGGAAAATCTGACTTGTTGAAGTGTTGTTTGTATGTTAAACCTTAATTAGGTGGCATGTAGATATGTATGTACAATTACCAGGGGTTGAACTATGGGTTGTGTAAGGACAAGTAAAAGAGTTGAGAAATTTCGTTTTTGGCTTGTATATACTTTCCTATATGTTATATTTAAAATGTCTTAGAATGTGGAGATTACATTGTGAACAGTTCAGAATGTGTGTGAAGGAATGGATGGTATGCGTCACAAGAGGGGTGATGTATACTGTCCTCACATCTCCTTTCAGGTTAGGCAGGTAAACTTGGGAGGGGGTGTGATAGGTATACACCACTATTTGCTCCTCGTCCTTTGTTTTTAGATTGCTTCTCTATTTCTTATATATCAACCATAGAATATCTGGCACTGGGAACAATGGACCATATGATCTGACTAACCTTATAAGAAATTCAGGGACAATGACTAATGACTTTAAAACCTGTGGGTAGTTTCAGTTCCCTTCTAGGTGGTTTTGGTTGAGATTTAGTTGTTTGATCCGGTATCTCTACTGATGCTTGAGATTTAGTTGTTTGAGGTTGAGACTTACCTTCTTTCTTTACAACTAAAGAGGTTTTTTTCGCCTTTTTCACATCTTCTGGTGAAAACTTCGTCGGCTTATTTCTTTTTCGACTTGGGGTGATCATTTTTCTTTTGTATTTAAATTGTAAATTAGTTAATATAATCTAAACCACTGTTAATATATATAAATAGTCATACCTTGTCCTCAATGTCGGCTTGTGATTCATTTGCTAAGTTCAAGTCCAAAAGGCTCCTCAAACTGAACAGTTGAGTGGAGAGTACTTATATGGGGAGCTATTGTATGGGGAATGGTTGTTCTATGGGGAGTTCTTGTACATGGAGGTCTACTTCATGTTTTGATGACATGGGAAGTAGTTGTACTTCAACCAACGGTTGCACGAGGACTTCAACTAACGTTTAATCAATTATGGTTTGCTTCCCCATGATCTGATCGGCAGGTTGCACGAAGATTTGATCATTGGCAGGTTGTTCCTCCATGATTTGATCGGCAGTTTGGTTAACAATGACTAATGCTAGTTTGTCACCGCCATCCTGGTCATTCCCATCATCCTGATCCTCCTCACCACCCCATTCATGTTCCCCATGATCATTCATTTCATTCTGCCCTTGATCATTCTCATCGTTCTAATCCTTCTCACCACCTCCTTTGTGTTCCCCATTATTATTCGTTTTATTGTCATTGAGGGTACTTCTATGAAGATTGTTGTCCTCATTGCTACCCTGAAGACACTTGGACAGATGAACAAAAAACTATTAGTTGCGCGATCGAGTTTATAAAGCTAAACAATCGTGTCTAGAACTCTAAACGATCGCATAGAAATTAATAGACGATCGCTTAGATATCCTAAACAATTGTATAGAAATTAATAGATGATCGTTTGGAGTGTTTGTGCCTTCTTGAAGACTTGGAATGCTTCTCTGAAGATTTGGCACGTCTTTTCTTACCCTTATGGCCATTAGTCGGATTCAGTCTACGTGTATCTGGTTTAGTGACAAGCTGCTCTATGATAGATTGCTCGACATGTTCTTCATGTGACCGAGGGGGTTCATGCTCTGTGATAGTTTGCTTTGGTACATGTTCTACATGTTTTTCATGAGACATCTCGTGATTCTCGGTTTCGATGACAATGGAATGTTGATCACTTAGCGTAGTGTTAACACTTGGCATCAAATTAAGTCCTCTTACTCGATCCTCCTTGATTTAATCTCCTCTAGTGTAGGCACAAGTCTCGCCACTGAAGGAGTTAGAAACATAATAGCGGAAGCAATTAGAATCTAAATCACTCTAACTACATCAACTTTTAGGATTAAACATGCTTGTTTCCAAAACCGAGAAACAGAGGATTGTCACTTCCTTATTGTAGCTCAAAATTGAATCAATTTTCTCCAAGATTTTAATTTCTAGTTATTCCAATTTTCCAATTTAATATTAAGCATATATAATTAATTTAAATAATAATTAATTAAATAATTTAATTAATTATATTAAATTAATAACTTAATAAAATTTCTACCTGTTCTGACAATTTTCAATCCGATGAATCTCTATTCATCCAATTTCATATTTAAATCATATTTAAATATTATCAACTCTCCGATTTCGTTTAATTCATAATTAAAACAAACAAATCGTAAATCTTACTCCTTAAACGAATTTGAATGTTTTCAAATTCTTTCATTACACTGTTCTAAGGTTCAGTCCATGAGCTAACAAAGGAACCTAATGGACCTACAGATCATGGCTAAACTCTTTAACCTAGTTCGTTAACATTCGTAAACTATCGGGGCACTCCACTATAGCTTAGTAACTACATTCTCCTCACTATAGATATATTTTTGTCCACTTGATATAACAATGATTAGTAAGTCCATCCTTCACAAGCTGTTCATAATTACAGTTAGGTCAAAATTGCCGTTTTACTACTGTAGTTACATCTTGTTGTTTAGTTCCATTGATCCTCTAATGAATAATTGGTTTTTGGGTCATTTTATGCAGTTTCCTGAGAGTAGAGATTTTTTAACATTTTCTCTTTAGAGTTTTATTAACTAAAGGGCATTTTAGACCTTTCACACACTCATTTGTTCCAATCTCAACATTTTGAAAAACCATCCCAAAAATCTTTACACCCCTAATTTCCCAACTTTCAATAATATTTTAGGGAAAAGTATTTTTTCTCTTTTTTTCATTAAGTTTTGGCCTCTTAAGGGATTGAACCTCCCACATCTAAGATGATCGGTCATATCAATCTAAGCTCGCTTTAGCTAACTGACCTTAGTATTAACCTTATATTTTAAGCCATATACATATTTTACAATAGACAAGTTTTTTCCACAAATGTTATGTGTTGTTACTTAAAATCATTTAAAAATTAAAAAAGTAAAGAAAAAATCATAAAAGGAAATGGAATGTTTCCTATTCGACCACAAAATCTAATAAAATAATAGGGAATTGTAATGGATAGATAATTATAAATAGGATTTAGCAACTATGTCTTCAATTTTTAAAATGTTGCAAATATGACAAAATGTTGAAAAATAAAATCACGTTTCCTAGCAATCTGATTTTAAATAATTTTATTCCAAAATTACACTTCCATTAGAAGTAGGGTATGTTACCTCTCCTTCACCCTAAACCTCTTTCTCAGTTGTCTCTCTCGTTCTCACACTCTCGTCTCCAAGTCATCCAACCATTCACCATTCTGTCGCTCGTCTATCTGTTACCAGCCACATTGATAAGCTACCTCTGTGAGTTTATCTCTCTCTCTCTAAACTCTAGTTTCAGCCACCGCCTCCTGCAACCATTTTTCGCTATTTCGTTTTTCGTCAGCGATGAAATCGGTACCGCTGTTGTCACCGTTGTCGTGAAGCCGTTTTACATGATGTCTTGTTTGAGATCAAAGAGTTTGTTCAATTATTTCCTTGAAGTTCATCCTCGCTTGAAGAGTCTTCTTAATTTTAATTGATCAAATTTTCTTCTCAATGATCATCCTCTAGAATAAAAACTGGGTACAAATCTGCTGCATTTAATTGAAGATTCTTCTTAAATTCCTGAAAACAAATGGTTGTGAAATTCAGTATGGCTCTTAGATACAACCAAAATCTAGTTTTTCGTTTGTTACTATTTGATAACGTTTTGTTTTTAAATCTTTTTTGCTTGTTTTTTCACTGGTCTTCGAGAAACAGTTATATTCATTTGGGTCGTATCTAATTGTTTGTTGAACCTTTCTGAAATTACTGTATAATTAATGAAATTTTTTCTACATTTTTTCCTCTAATAAAATGTATTTAAGTTTTCTCACTTGAAATAAATTAATATAACCATAGGTTTGGTTTGTATAGCTAAATTGATTTCGATTTTTATTAGATATCATGTACTTTGTGATTTCTATCCAATTTACATGTGATATGTTGTATGATTGCTATCTAATTTATATATGATTGTCATTTGATTTTTTATTATGTATTAAGAATTTCGTGATTTCTATTTAATTGTCAAGTGATTACTATCTTATTGGTATTTGATTTTTATTTGATTACCATCATCAATATTATATACTTATATATCAATGTGAGCTATATCTCATTTTAGTTTTTATATTTTTGCAGTATTTTGTAATTAGTATCTGATAATAATCAATAGTAATCGACACCATTACAATCAATATCAAATAATAATTAAGCAACCATTAGATAGTAAATCAGTGTATCATTAGTAATCAATATAAGATAACATTAAGATAGTAATTAGATAATAATCAGTCACTACAACAAAAACAGGCTTGTATGACTCTAAAAAACTGTCATTAGCACATTTCTTAACTTTTTTTTTTATTTTAGTCTTTGAATCCACCATCATATAAAGTGTATAGATGACACATGAAAAAATAAGTCATCATTGATAGTTTTATGACTTTTAAATACAATCAACAAAGAACATGTATTGACATTTATTATATGTCATGAAAACCCTTTTTAATGGAAATTTTTCGCAGTCAATAAATGATCAAAATTTTGACTTTTTCTATCAATTAAAGCGTTATATTGGCATTAAAATTCTATTATTGAACAACAAATAATGTCACATTTACAGTGTCAATAATACCTTAATGATTACACTTTTTAAACGTCGTTGAATTACGTACATTGTCACTTATTTATAGTCATTGAAATCTGATTGATGACACTATTCCACTGTCATAAAACTATATCTCATGACTTTTGTCACAAACTATTTCGATGATACATGTTATTACACATGTGTTTCATTTGTGTTTTCTCCAATTTCAACACAAAATATGTACACAAACATATTTATAAACTTTCATATCTAACAATAGAGCTTGTAACGTTAATACAAGGAAACTATATACAACAACACTAGTAACCAAATTTTGGGTAAGTTATTTACAAATTTAATAATTACAACTAAGTGTTGGCACAATACCAAAAAAAAAAAAAATTACAACACCTATATAAACATCTTGCTTTGTGGGTTTTCTTGCTTCAATGGCCTTGTCCAAGAACCTAGTAAACAAAACATTCATTTCAGAGTTTAACTCAATATAGCAAGGTGAACAATAATAACATTATCTAGTTAAGTACATTGTTGATCTTAACAACACCTATATATATGTTGATCGTAATGTAACAATATCATTTTGTTAAGTACATTTATACTCAAAACCCCACTTTAATCATACAAGTAAGTTTCAAATAACAAATTAAAACAAAAATGATACATAAAGTCACAATATAACCACATAAATAGGCTCAAAATCACATTATAATCTCCAAAATCAACTTTAATAGCATATATAACCTCCAAATTTAACTCATTGCTTAGTTATTACAAAGCTAACAAACTTTTGACATTAAATCTTAACATAGAAATCATATAAGAAATATTGTAACTTGTCCAACTTTTTAAGAGAATAACCACAAAAAAATAGAAATATTCATACATTAGTCTATTAGAAAGAATAAGGGTCCAATGAAAAACTTCTTCATTTGGGAGAAGGGGGGAGGGGGGACAAGTGAAACATAATACAAAAAATACTTATCATAATAAAAAGATATCTTCCTAAAACTTAAGCACATTAATCCAATACGAGCAAAACCAATATATAATTTACATACTCTCAAACCAACATAAAGACTACCTAAGAGTTTTCCAAGAAAAAATTTAACTCCCCAAACAACCAAAATAGTTCATATGTGCGCTTTTTATCAAAACAAACTATAAAGTTTTCAAAAAGTGTATAAATGATCATTTGTTTCTCAAAACAACCAAAAAATGTCCAAGTGTCACTTTAGCTTTAAAAACCAACCTAACAATTTTGGAATAGTGTGTAAGTGTCAAATTGATTCTCAAAACAGCCTAAAATGCTTAAGTGTAATTTTTATTCTCCAACCAAACCTAAAAACTATCTAAAAAGTGTCTAGGTGACACTTTCACTCTCAAACCAACATAAAAAGTACCTAAAAGTTTTCCAAGAAATAAGTTAATTATTGAAGGAAACTTTTAATTTTTTTTTTTTTTTTTGCATGGTTTTAGAGATATATGGGATAATTTTATTTTAATTATAAACATTAAATCATTTGTAACCGCTCTCAATTTATCTTTGACTTTAAATTCTTGATTTTTATTCTTTTTAATCATTTTTATATTTGTTTTTTAATCTTCTTAAAAAGAATTTTTTGATCCACATCACATTAACCAATTCAAAATTAATAATAATATTATGATTTATATTAAAATTCTAAAATTAGGAGATAATCAAATCATAGTTAATATATAATTATTATTAATCAAATCATAATCATGAATTTCTAAAAAATTGAAAAACTTCATTTTTTCTTCCGCTAAAAATGTGATTTCGGCTTTAACGACTATTTTTTCTCTTTCTTCTCTATTTTTGCCATTGTTCAAGAGTTAAGAAAAGTGGTTTTTGTTGTAGTTATACACTCTCATCATTCCTTAATTTTCCAATGTGGGACAAAGGTGATGTGAGTAATTCCCAATAAGTTTTTTGACAAACATTTTTTTTTCTCTAGTCAATCCAAACATGTTATCAATTTATTTAACTCTATAACTAGTTTTTTTTGTTTTAGTGCTTTTTAATGATAATTAATACGAGTCTTAGATTGATGACACAAAAATATAGCAAAAAATTGAAATATTAAAAAATATTAATGACTGTTAAAAACTGTCGCTTTTTAATGACTGTTTATTGTAGTCATGACTTGCTGATACAAAAAAAATGTCAAAATAGTCGAAGAAACCCAAAAATTCATGTCTTTTCCCGCCAAAATCACGCCTTTTTCATTTTCTTACATTTAATGACTGTTTTTTTAGTCATCAATTAGTGACACAAAAAAACAGTCAACAATTCTGACAAATCTAGAAAACTTCGTTTTCTCACGCAAAAAATGCGTGATTTTGGCTTTAATTACTGTTTTTTTCTCTTTCTCCTCTATTTCTGCTACTGTACAAGAGTCCTGGAAGGTGGAATTTGTTGTAGTGAGTATTAAACATTATTAAATAGCAACCAATATCATTTAGTGTTAGCATCAAATAGTAATCATACAACAATTAAATAGCAATCAATACCAGGTAGTAATCAAACAACGTTCATATAACAATTGGTATCACTGACAATTAGTATTAAATAGTAATTAGACAACAATCAAATAGCAAACAATATTATTGACAATTAGTATCAAATAGTAATCAAACAACAATCAGACAACAATCAATATCATTGACAACCAATATTAGAGTAACCAGACAACCATCAGATAACAATTGATATTACAATTAGATAACAATTAATATCAAATAGCAATCAAACAACAATTAAATAACTAAATAGTATAAGATAACAATCTAATAAACATTATGTATCGAATAGCCATCAGATAGATCAGACAACAATATGATAGCAATTGGTATCATTGGTAATCAGATAATAGTCAGATGGTAATCAAATGGCAATTAGATGCAATCACACATTTGTAACTATAAAGGACATTTTGGTCATCCATGAATTTTAATTGGGTTGGGCTCAAGAAGTTTGCCAATTTTGCAAAATCATAAAACATGGGTTATGTACCCAATTTTAACAAATTTATTTGACATTTCTACAATTGACTCTAAAATAATTCATCTCTAATATCATGGAATCCTAACAAATTATGAATACAAAATATCTATATATTTAATGTATACTAGGAAGGAATACATGTCACACACATGAAATATTGTTGAATTTTTAATTTGAAGTTTTAATTTAAAGATTAAAAATAAAATTTAATTATATATATTTAATAAATGATATTTAACCTCAGTTTTTATGATCATAAACCTTTAATGATGGTTAAAAAAATTACTTCTAACTATATAGAAAGTAAAGACTAATGTATTTTATTATAAAAAAAACTATAAATGAAGATTGATCCTATATGTTTCTATCTACTTTTCATCTATAATCAAATTTTGTGTCTTCTATCTCTAACTTTTTTCTAAAAAATTTGCTTATAAATATTTCAAATTCATTATGTTACTTTCCTAAAATTTTTATATCAGTCTAAAAAACTTTTCTTCTTTATAAAATTATTCTCTTTATATAATTTTGTTTCTATCTAGAAAGAGTTTCTCCTTTTCTTACTAAATATTTGTCTCTTTGAAACTTTATTTTTTTTGTATCATTTTTTTTATTAATGTTTTTTTGTATCTTTCCAAGATATCATCAAAATTGCGATTGATTTATTTCATTTTAACAAACTTTCAAATCCAATATCAGTCTCAAAATATACTTAAGAAAACCAAGATGAGATTTAATAAATAAGAGCAACATATAGTAAATAAATTTATGTGATGGGCTATATAACCATATTAAGTTAGAGAAATTGATGAAGAACATAGAATTTTGTTGGGAAGTTAAAGGAGCAACTTTTGAAGAACTTTTTGAATTTTCTTGCATTCTAGTGAACTTTAAGAGAACCTAAAAATCATTTGAAAAAATGTAACAATAATGGGTCATTGTATAATACCACCACAAAACTTGTACTCCATAGCAAAACATATGTGTTATAATTCTTAAGTTACAAAAAAATTAGGTAAAAATGAATCTCAGCATCAAAAGGGAAGATGTTTGTGAAAGCAAGGTGTGAAAAATGCAGCAATGTATCAACCACTCAAGTGATTTAGTTTGTATTTTTTATGTAGACACTTTTGGTAGTTTTTTCAAAATTTTCATATAACTTTTACAAATTTATACGTGGATTGTACCAATACATGAATGGATGCATCTATTCGATATGTAATCACCGCCATCCGAACAAGCACAACTCATCAATATCAATTGTACCTATTGGACTTAAAAGACACATACATTTGAACAGTCGCGTCTTGTCAATGAAGTGCAAAATTACTTAAAAAATACGTAAATTGGAATAAAGGGCAAAAACGATATTTACTAATATTGTAGGGGAAAGAAAAGAAAAGATTCTCTCCTTTATAACCTCTTTCGGCGGATAATGGGAAAGACAACTGAAATTGCTAAAAATAAAAACAAAATACGGGCAAAGAGAAAAAAATCATATCTATAATTGGTTAAACAAACATTGAATGTAAATGGCTATTAAGGGAGTTTGAGCTAAATTAAATAGAAAAATATTTGGGTAGAAAATATCTATATATTTAATGTATATTTTGGCTGGCCAGAAAGTTTGCAAATTTGTAGTTATTGATTAGTAATTTTCTATTACTCTTTTTATTGCTTTATTTTATGAGAAATGGTTGAAATGTGAGTTACACTTATATCCTAAACTTTTTATTTGATCAATTACTCTTTTGAATTTTGAATTACTCTTTTGAATTTTGTAGTTGCTTATAATTACACTTTCAACTTTTAATTTCATCAATTAATTAGGCTAAATTAAATATATCATAAATTTTGGATGTATTAAGCTAAACAATTGTTTCATAAATATTTAGGAAAAAGAATATTATAATTATATGATACAAACTTGGTCATGATTTTCTTTTTTCTATGTTGTTATTTTAGAAAATTTTGTAAATATTTTCAAAATACAATTATCACACTTGTTTTAACATATATACCATTAAGTCGTTATAGATTACTTCTTTTTAATACATTTAAAATATCTTTTAAACACTACAACAAATTTCACGATGATAAAAGATGTAATTAAAGTTTCTAACTTCGAAATTAAATACTAAATATTAAATTAATTTTGAGTATAAAATTGTATTTAGGAGTGATTTTGAACATGACATGATGTTTAGCTAACCTCCTACCTATAGGATGGAAGGTTATGCCAATTATCGGTAAACTCAGCTCGCTTTGACAATAAATGATATAAATTAATACACTTATAAAAATTTAAAATTTAAATTGATACAATTATTAGTTTATGATTTTAATGAATACAACCTCCAAAATTTAACATATTTTTCCTAAGGCTGTCTTTTATAACAATTTGTTTGTTTGTTCTTATAATTGAAAAATTGGGAGGTAAAAAGCAAATAAGCATATATTTTAAGAACTAAGGTCATGTTTAACCCAAATTGAAACGCAATCCATCAATGGTAAAATAAAAAGTAGGCTCCAATTGATTTCATTTATTGTTGTTTACTTGTATTATATAATCAGAATGAATTGTGGAGCCCACCTCCAAATCTGTAATAAAAAATAATAATCTAATTGAGGAATGGAAAGTGCTCAATCCGATTATTGTTATCGTTACATATAGTTATTGTAACTGTATGAAAATTATGAATCTGCCACACTTATTATTACCTTTACCTCTATCGTTACTGTTAGGTTCAGGTAGTAATAGTTATGGTAACGACAACAGTAAATTGTATCAGATTTGTAATTCTAAGTAAACGTGATCAGAAACAATTTAATTAAATTTGCGATTCAGACTTACTAAGATTGATCCATCAATGAAATTTCATTACAATTACACCAATTTCCATTGTGGTTTGGTAAACATGGCCTAAATTATTACCAAATGAGGTATAAATTATTTGCACCTTTTATTTTTATTTTTTTAAATACACATAATAAATCTATATTAAAAAATAATTTTACTATTTATTAAATGAAGTCTAACGTTCCATTACAAATTTGGATTCTAAATTCTTTAAAGTTATTTTTATTTGATTGGGTGTTAGACGTATTTTAAATAAAAATACGTATAATTAAAATATGGGTTATGTAGGTGGATTAGTATTTTATCACATTGGATTATTTTATTAGATTGACTCCTATTTTATGATCTATTTAATTAAGGCCCTAGATTCCAATTGAGTATAGACTTAATGGCTAAAAACTTATTCCTAAATTGATTTAGAGTTTAATGAGAACTCTAATTGAACTAGTATATAAAGAAATCTCAAGGATGTGGTACCCAATATATAAAAACAAGAAGCACTCAGTTTTTTTTAATCCCATATAGAGAGAGATCCCACTAAGGGCATTAGTCATCTTGAAACTATCATCAATCTCTTAATGAAATTCGTTATGTTATTTATTCTGGACAATTTGGCATGAACGACCCTAGGATTAATCTATTTAATATAGATTTAATGTAACAATGCTAATATGTGGTATTTTAAAGTTTCACCATACATCTTAAATTTTCAAAGACATATTCATTTGCTCTATGTAATTTCAAAAACTTTATAACGTATCCCAAAAATTTTAAACTACTGACAATAGGTCATTTGTGTTAAATAGGATAGTTTAACGCATATCGTTGGAACCATTAACAAGCTATACGTCTAAGAGTTAAAACACACATAGAAAGTTAGATTAGCTCAACCCATCAATGACTTTACTCTTTGCTTGAACTAGCTTTAAGAATGTGAGCCTTTTGATTAAATTATCTCGTCGATCTTTCTCTATTTGATCTATGTATCTCTTATATGGATTATCCATTTAAAACAAGGCAAGAGAATAAAAACATAGTAAATTACTAAATACACCACTGAATAAAATTGTACCTAGATTGATTGTTTTTCATATAGATTTATTTTGGAGTCAAACATTCAATGTAAACTATTTTGTGTATAATAGGAGGATAGGGTAGGTTTAGTATGTAGACATTAAGCTCATAAATTAATTCAGGTATGAGACTCAAATTAATTTCACATAACAAATGCATTATTTTTAATGGAGCATAACATGATGTTAAATATGACTTGTAGGGAAGGTTCACATTCATACTCCAACTTAATGTACTAAAAAAACCACATTACATTTATTTATACAAAATTGACGCATTAAAGTTTAATTTAATGGTTCATTAACATAAATATAGTTTGGGAATCTTTAACATTCTCAAGTTTTCTCTATAATGAACACGGTTTAATTGACATCAAATATATACTATCAATTTCAAGATTAGAGATTGGATCCGCAACTTCATATATTGTCAAAAAAAAAAAAAAAAAAAAATCCTGAAAGATTCTAAACAATGTTCATACTGACTTTATGAAAATATCGATATCGATGGAAATTTTGAAAAATTTTATAGAGATTGATAGAAATTGTTATAATTAGTTAATGAAATCTTGATCGTGACTTAATTAAACTATAATTAATAATTTATTATTATTATTTTTTTAAAGTAAGACAACATTTTTAGCGTGTAAAGGTCGATGCGAAAGGATGAATTTAAAAAAGAAATAAAAAATATTTACAAAATAATATAAAGTTTGAGAATATTTTTGATGTGAAATGATATGAAAGTAAAAATTTTAAACGGTAAAAAAAAAAAAAGAAATTCACCTACTTAATTTTAAAGTGAAATAATATGAAAATTTAATAAAAAAATATTTAAACGAAGGTAAAAGTAAATATATGTTGATTTGGATGGAAAATAAAAGTAAAATTAAAAAAAAAAAAAAAAGAAGTTAGAAATTAAAAAATAATACATTGAAAAAGCTTCCTCCTTCGTAAATAATAATAGTAATAATAATAATAATAATAATATCACCGAATATGAATGTATACAATAAAATTAAAATACTTATAAAAAAAAAATTTGAAATTTTGAGATTTATGGAAATTTTCCAACATGATTGTATGTATATTCCTATTTCATATTGTTGTCCACTTCCATAACAAATTACAGCTCATAAATAATTCCTTGAACTTAGACCAAGAAAGCCTCAAAATATACGAATTATATTTTCCATTTGTTTTATGTACACGATCTTAAGTTTGTTGCTATTGCTTAACACACTAACCCAAATCAACCTGCCCAGCAAAAAGCCGCCGAGGCCCAGTCTAGAAACCGTCCTCGATTGTTGAGTTCCTCCAATTTGTCAATTCAATTCAATTTCCGATCGAGATTCCAATAATCACCGCCCAAGATCTCTGGTAATGCTACAATTTTGATGCCATTTCATTTTACAACTTCGATAAACATTGTAGAATCTAGACTCCGGTGGTGTTTCTGATTCTAGCGAGCAAGAGAGTGTTGATTTGGATCCCAATCTCGTCCTCATGCATCACACACCCAGTTTCGTTGGGTGTTTTATCTTATTATGTTTGATTGTTTGTTCCTATGCGGATGCTGGATCTGGTTGTTCTAAAACCAGTCCTCTCGTCGATTTCGAATCCGAATTTAAAATGGTACAGCACCAACTTAGAGGTTCCTTTAGGATTATTGATGATTGTTCTTTTAGGGTTTCGAATTTCGATATGCTTTCTGGTACCGATGTGCACTGGTGGGGTGCGATCGCTCTTGATTTTACTAATTTCACGTCCGGGTTTGTTGTGTCTGATCATAAGCTTAATGAGACCTACAAAAACGCTTCCTTCGTTGTGCGTTTGAAGAAGAATGTTAAATGGGATCAGATCCATGTCATTGCCGCCTGGGACCTTCCTGCTGCGTCGGATTTTGGACATGTTATCCTCCAGAGACCGGATAATGGATCGGCGGGTAGTCCCAACATGGCTCCATCTCCGTCGGAAGGTGGGAATTCAGGGGAAGAGATGGGTCCGATTTATGTTGAGCCCACCACGTTTGAGAATTGCAAAGTTTTGGCTGATAACTACAGGGTTAGATGGACATTGAATACCAAGGATAAGTTGATTGACATCGGGCTGGAGGCGGCGATTCCAATGACGAATTACATGGCATTTGGGTGGGCAAATCAGAGTGAGAGTTCTAATCTCATGATTGGGGCGGATGTTGCTGTGATGGGGTTCAAGGAGGATGGGGTGCCGCTTGTGGATGATTTCTATATCACAAAGCTCAGCGAGTGTATGATAAATAAGGATGGTATGGTGCATGGGGTTTGTCCAGATACAATTTTTGAAGGTTCAGACCCAGTTGGTTTGGTGAACAATACAAAGTTGATTTATGGGCACAGGAGAGATGGGGTGTCGTTTGTTCGGTATCAAAGGCCACTGGTTACAATTGATATGAAGTACGATATGCCAATTAATCATACTGAAAATATGACTGTTATTTGGGCCGTGGGACCGATGAAGCCGCCCGATGCAATTCGGCCATTCTATCTTCCTCAGAATCATGGTGGGACTTACGGGCATCTGGTTCTCAATGTTTCAGAGCATGTGAATGATTGCTTGGGTCCGCTTGCTGCAGAAGACAATGAGGATCAAGATGTTGTAATAGCAGATGCAAATGCTCCTCTCGTTGTAACTAGTGGTCCGGCTTTGTATTATCCGAATCCTCCCAACCCTGCAAAAGTTCTCTACATCAATAAGAAGGAGGCTCCATTACTGAGAGTTGAGAGGGGAGTGCCAGTGAAGTTCTCAATACAAGCCGGACATGATGTTGCACTCTACATTACATCTGACTTACTTGGTGGAAATGCAACATTGAGGAACATGTCTGAGACTATTTATGCAGGAGGACCCGAAGCTGAAGGAGTGCAAGCCAGCCCCATGGAATTAACTTGGCAACCTGATAGGAATACTCCAGACCAAGTTTTTTACCAGTCAATTTACCAACCAAAAATGGGTTGGAGAGTGGAGGTTGTTGATGGTGGTTTGTCAGACATGTATAACAACAGTGTTCTTTTGGATGATCAGCAAGTTACATTTTTTTGGACGCTATCAGAGGACTCAATTACCATTGCGGCTCGTGGTGAGAAAAAGAGTGGTTATCTTGCTATTGGATTTGGAAGTGGAATGATTAATAGCTATGCTTATGTGGGTTGGATGGATGAAACTGGTAAAGGTAGGGTGAGTACCTACTGGATTGATGGAAAGGAAGCTTTAAATGTACATCCGACAAAAGAGAATTTGACTTTTGTGAGGTGCAAGTCAGAAAATGGTATCATTACTCTGGAGTTCACCCGTCCCTTGAAACCGTCATGTACTCAAGGTCACGGACCAGAGTGTAAAAATATAATTGATCCCACCACTCCACTTAAGGTTGTATGGGCAATGGGTGCTAAATGGGTGGATGAACATTTAAGTGACAGAAATATGCATTCTTCTCGAAGCAGTAGGCCTATGCGGGTGCTGCTTATGCGTGGTTCTGCAGAGGCCGAACAGGATTTACAGCCAGTATTAGCTGTTCATGGTTTCATGATGTTCCTTGCTTGGGGTATTTTGTTACCTGGTGGGATATTGGCTGCTAGATACTTGAAACATGTGAAGGGTGATGGATGGTATCAGATTCACGTTTACTTGCAGTATTCAGGCTTGTCAATTGTCTTACTTGGCCTTCTTTTTGCTGTTGCCGAGCTCCGGGGTTTTTATGTCAGCTCAGTACATGTTAAGTTCGGGATTGCTGCTATACTTTTGGCATGTATGCAGTCAGTAAATGCATATTTCAGACCGGCCAAACCAGGCAATGGGGAAGTGGTTTCCCCCAAAAGGATTTTATGGGAGTATTCACATGCCATTGTAGGCAGATGTGCTATTGGTGTTGGTATTGCAGCACAGTTCACTGGAATGAAGCATCTAGGTGATCGATACGACAGTGAAAATGTCCATGGCCTTATCTGGGCTCTAATTATATGGTTTATGATCATTGCATTGATGGTTATTTATTTGGAATACCGGGAGAGGCAGCGGACGAGGGACAGAGCAATTGGAAGAAGCAATTGGGTGCTTGGTAATGATGACGATTCTGTTGATCTTTTGGGTCCGACTATTTCAATTGAAGGAAAAGAGTCTCATCCTTCAGGAACTATGGAAGTTCAGTTAGAACCTTTAAGAAGATAGAATTTTCTTCTCCAAACCTATTCTTTTTGATATGGAGTTGGTTCATTCACCAGCTTTGATTTTTCACAAAACGGAGATGGCTGCTTTGCGTTTTGTTCTTGAAGCTTTCATTGAGAACATGAACGGGTTTGTCACTTGCCCAGACATTGCCACATTTACTCTGCCGAATATCATCATCTCCTTACTTATTTTTGAATACAACACGACACCTCTACACAATTGAAAAGGCTCGTTTCTACTGTTTGTTTCTTTGTCAAGGATAATAACGCTGGCAAATTTTGTCATGTTTCAGCTACACTGTTAGGAGGTTTATAGGTGTGTCCACTATGGGCATGAGAAGCAAGAAGTTTCATTAAACGAAATGAAAGCGATAATTGTTGTATATATGAGTCTGTCACCGATACTATAGCTTCGCAGTGAAGATATTTGCAATTAACGTTTGTCAAATCCAGTGTAGCCCCTAGTTCTTCCTTATCTTTACGTTTAATTCACCCATACGCAAGGTATATAGGATAACGATTTTGGTTTTCTTTTCCCCAAAAAAATTTCGAACTATTTTTGGCTAACAGAAAGCAACTTTCAAAATTTTAGAACTATTTTAAAAAATACTTGAAAGCATTTTTTTTAAGTCCTTAATTCTTCTTTTTCAGATTGTATTTGATAAGAAAAATGTTCATTTAGAAACTCTCAAGTAAAAATCTGTAGTGTTGAAGTATGTTTCGATGGATGTGGTTCATTGTTTAATCTTAAAGATGTGAGTGCACTCAAGCTGAATCATTAGATGGTTGATTCTCTTTGAAGCTGCAATCTATAGTGCATGACGTCCTAAACCTCTAAAGGTACACTAACTAGCAAGTTCTATATTTGTTTGAAAGATAGGATTAGAGAACTTGCAAGTGTGAAAATTAATTTTTATTTGAATGATAGAACTGTCTAGCACATTTGATAACTAGCAGTGGCTGCAATACTTCTCCAAGTGTTATTCCAGAGACTTCTGAACTTCAAATTAACAGGTATCAAGTGGAAACTTAATCTAACAGAATCTTCGTTTGAAATGGTTCTCATGTTTTCTTTTGGCACTTGACACTGCTACATATGGTGGAAGAGGTGATATTATTCTGTCATATATGGCCATTGGCCCATTATTTTATTTTCATATGATTTTCCTAGGCCATTTATTTCATGTCTGTTGAAGAAAGTGCAAGTCAAGCTTGTGGAAAAAGTGCGAGTGTTCTCTTCTGTGATGTATAATTTCTTTTCAACCTTGATTTTGTGTGAGTAGATTTTGTAATGGTAACTGTTGAACTTTTCCATCCTTCTATATTTTACAGGTAGCCTCCTAAACGACATTGATTACTGGTAAGATATTGGACTCTGAATTGTACTGTACACTTGCTGGAGGGATGATCTTATCTACACTGAAAAGTGAAATTTGACATTGGAAAAGTCAAAACCTTTGTTTAACAAAGCTGCCATGTGGAAAAGATCAACCGGTTTGCAGAATAGATGATAAGTGACAACGAAGTTTTTCTCTTTTGGCATTAGAAAAGCGAGACAGAATATTACAGTTAGGCATGGTCTTTGTTTTGATTTCTTACATGCATGCACTTTTTTTCCCCTCTAAATTCCGAAATAACATTTCTTTGTCAACAACATTAGGCTAGTTTTTGGATCGGATTTCCTTGTCCTTTACTGTCCAGCCAGAAGTTCTCAATTTCTAGAAATGGACATCCCCCATCTGATATTATTACCTGTTTCAAGCACAACAGGGGAGTAGTTAAGCTCTATTCCTCCCTTTTTTTGAGAGCCTTCATGTCTTAATATATCTTTTTACTCGCTAGACAACAGGAGAAACCACACCTTCACGTTGTACCATTGCTCAAGGGAACTTCAATTATTTCATCAAATCATAATTTCTTCGCGTGTTTCCCTTCCTTCTCCTCCCATCAAAATTTTCAAAAGCGTACCTTGTTGCATGGAATGTCTTCTCCAAAACACCAAGAAGCAAGAGCCATCTCAATAGCCATAGAGGAAAGGTATTTTCTTTCTTTATGTCCCAGTCCGACAATACCAGAAATGTTGGTCCTTCGTTTAAAACCGGCATTTTTGTTGATGGGTGTACTTGCTCTCACCTAATCATCAACGGTGACCTTGTTTTGGAGAGAACAATTTTTTGCTCCCAACTAATACCAGAAAGATCCCATCATTTTGTGTGGGAAAAACAATTTCGGACTTCAAACACAAATACATAATTTAGGACTTCGAATGAGGGATCATTTCACATTAAGGTTATCGAACTGTCTCTGCAACTTGTTAGCAGTGGCATTTAGTGTACCAGAGCTGATTGCCAGAGAATGTATCTAGGCTATAAAATATCCTGACCAAATGTAGTCGTTATTTTGATTAAGGGTCACATACTCGACTTTCATAGTGAAGTGTGATACATATTTGACAAGTACTTGGGAAAAAAAAAAAAGAAAAAGAAAAATAGGAAGAGATTGCGCTCAGACTTGGACAATGCTTATGTTATTGTTGACTTTCTTTAGATTTCATTGAGAAGGGCTTTAGAACTGAATCACTCAAATAAACCCGTGACAATGTTTATGAACATGGTTGTGTTCTCTCTTGAAATGATTTGTCCTCTAATTTGTTTGTTGAGAAAATTTTACAGGAAGAAGTGTTGTGTGTGCTACGTTTATGAACAATGGTTAACGCAGAGGGACCGAAAGCAAACCCTTAGGAGGGTAGGAAGATAAGTGCACTGTTATCGATCATAAAATGAAGGTGGAATAGAAGGTAAACATTCGTTTCTCTCTTCCTGTTTTTTAATTATTTTATTTATTTGTATAAAGTTGAATATTAGCCGACATAGGCATAGTTCATCTGATTAAAACATATATTATCGACCGACATAGGCATACTTCATCTGATTAAAACATATATTATCGACCGACATAGGCATAGTTCATCTGATTAAAACATATATTATCGACCGAAGGGTGTTGATTTCAAAAAAGTAAAGTATCCTTAAAAAAAGAAGAAAATAAAATCTAAAGTTGAATCTTGATCAAGTAACCTGGCTGGCTTTTCTGCTTTCGATGGAAATCATGAGTAATTGTTATCAACTGGACCTTGGTGAATGGTGACTTTTGGTACAATAAATAGTATTTTTTTTTTTTAGCACTTTTAAGCAATTTCAGAGTTTGGTTATGTAATCAAAAGTAATTATGAGAATTTAAAAAATGTTTAAAACCCAAGTTCTTTCAAGGATTGACCTAATTAAAAAGCTCTCCCTCTAAAAAGACTACATAAACGTAATTATCAACGCTCACTCTTAGGCTAAGCACAGGATACTCCTAAAATGATCAAGTGTCAGTGTTGGACACATGTCTAACACCAACAAACCCTCAACACGTGTCCGACACACTAGCTGGCATGTCAATTATTTTATTATTAAATTTGTAATGTTTGAAATTTGTAATGTTTGACATGGCCGAGCACACCTCCAACATGGCCAGACACGGTAGGCGACACCTCATGACACGACAAGCTGCAATTTTAGTGACGACGGAGACGTTGGAGAATGTTGAGAAGAATTGGAGGAAGGGGAAAAATAATCGGGGAGGAGAGATGGGGGGGGGGGGGGGGGGGGGGGG
>QLSR01000256.1:208562-220920 GCA_031780015.1 Citrullus colocynthis
GGGGGGGCTACTTGTGGATGTAAAAAAGAAAATAGTGGAGGAAAAGAGAAACATCACTAAGGTTAGGGGTTTTACTCGGGCTTTTAGGCTTCTTGACATCCTTTCGACGTTGGGTCTCTTTCTTTTAAATGGGTTTTTGACTTTTCTTTTAAAAGCCATTTTTTTAAAATCATTATTATTTTTTAAAAATTTCTTCTATATTATTTATTACTAAAAAAAAAACGTGTCGTCGTATCATATCGTGTTGTATCCCGTGTCAGTGTTTCTTAGCTCTTAGGTATAAGATATGCTATGAGTACCATAAAACTTCTTAGCTCTTAGGTATGAGATATGCTATGAGTACCATAAAACTGTCTTTTGTAGAAGTCATGAGCACTTGAAAGTGCTTAGGGTGTTTAGGGGGTGTTTGTTTGAAAGGGTTTGGATTGGATGGATTAGGCATCCTAAGTCCAATCCTTTTTTGGGGGCAAGGATCTAGAAAGTTTGAAAGTGCTTAGGGTGCTTAGGGGGTGTTTGTTTCAAGGATCTATTCGTACCCATGGGTTACATTTTTTTAAATTGAGAAAGTTTGCTGGTGGTGATCGCCATTGGTCAACTGTCGTTGTCCAACTCTGGCCGCCACCTCCGGCGACTGTCGTCGACTAGCTCCGGTGGCCACCTCCGATGATTGATGCCCACCAACCTCCGGCGACTCCTCCCCACCTTCCCCCTGTTGGCGAACTTCCAGCCACCAACTCTGCAAGCCAACCTTCGACTGCCACCTTCGACGACCCCCATCGACCAATCTTGAAAAACATTATAAATGGGTAATTGCATTGGATAGCACTTTTAGGGATAATAATTAGGTGTATAGCAACATCTTTAAAAAATTGCAAATATAGCAAAATCTATCAATGACAGATTGCTATATTTGTGACTTTTTTTTTTTTTTTTTTTTCATTGTGTCATATTTGTAAATACATTGAACCTGATTGTTATATTTACAACTACCCTTAATAAAAACACTCTTAGTATATAACAAACTAAACAAACTTCTATATAAAAACAAACTTTTAAGAAAGAGTTATCATGTGTGTTTTTATTTTAAGGAGTTTTTATCACAATAAAAATAAATTTAAACAAGTCATTGGCTGCAGTTATATGATTTGGTATATTTATTTAGGCTATATGTGTAGAAACCCTAATTTAATCTAATAACATTTTCATTTTTTTTCGTTGGTCAATTTAACTAACTCGAAGACTTATAATCATTTTTTAAATGTAAAGTTTAAAAATGTTGGAAACAACTTAGTAGTCAAATAAAAGTCAAAACTCAAAATTTATGATTTTTTATTCCTAAAAATTATAGTTTTTCAATAATTAAATTTAACATAAAAATACTAGTAAGTTAGCATATTATGGTAAAAAAAATCATTCCTTTTTAAATCAGTTAAAGTGACAAAAGTCTACAAAATTTTATAGTAAAATTAAAATATCAAATTATTAAAACAATAAATTAATAAAATTATAATTTTAGTCAAAATCTCTATTTCAAAATTAAAAAAGAAAATCATTATTCTAAATTTTTTTGGTTTGTTTTAAACTTCACTAAATTAAAATATTTAAGCTGACTAATTTAAACTAATCTAAAATCTAACCATTGATTAAACATAAGAAAATATTTTTCAAACTCAAGATTTATAAATCTACACTTCATCCCCATGCTTTCTAGGCCTGCACTCCAAACACAGGCTTCTTAAACCCAGGCTACCTAAACAGCTTAACATTCTCAGACTTAAGATTCTAAACATGCGCGAACGCCCCCTTAAATATTTAGAGTATTTTCCTGGGTTGGCTAGATATTATATAGTCTATAGCATAGATGCATGGAGTATTTCCTTAGTTCCAATATTTCATGACTTTTAAAAGTACGAAACATTACTTTATTTTATAGTATAAAAAGCTCTTAAAATTAAAATATGATAGTAAATTGAAAAATATTTGTTAAAATGTGCAGAATTTAATGATCAATGTATTCAGACTCAAATTTTCTCATTTTTCCATTATTGTATTAAAAGTTTGAACAGCCTTTGAAAGGAAAAGGGCTGTAGCTTGAATGAAGGTACATTATTTGGGCTTAGCCCACGAAAATGTTTTCCAAAGGAGAGTAAAGAAGTGGTTATGTGATTGGAAAGAAGGAAAGAAGGTGAGTCTTAAATAAATTATTGATTATTGATTAGTATTTCTTTAATAGATATTTTGGTCGGGATTCGTTGACTTTGAATGTTTTGTACTAAATTGACATTTGAAATGCCCCCACGATTTGCTAAAGAAATAGCACAACAACTATTGCTTTTAGGTTGTGGGTGGTTTCTTTAGAATTTGGTGTCCTTGTTGCTCCACTAAACAATGTGACCATTTATTTCTTTGGCATTAAAAAGGTTTTAGTTGGATGGTTAGTGTAGCTTATCATTATTTTCCTTATTTTTTAACTTTGTTGTCAAAGTTTGAGTGACTGGGAATCCTTTGTTCTACACCTTTTTCAGACATATGACCCCCCCCTAAATTTTGGTTTTGATTTTGCAATTTTGATAATAAGATGATGTAAGGTGGCATTTCCCCTATAGTTTTTCAACCTAGTTATTAGCTTTAGAATTTATTTGGAATGGCTTTTAAGTGTGTAAAGAACACTTAAAAAAAAAAAAAATTCTTAAGTACTTGGACAGTCATTTCAAAGAGCTGTTTAGTGAAATTGCTTTAAATCTAACTTTTAATTATGTCTACCAATATTAAGTTATTAAACAAAAAAATGTATTAAATCCAACAACAATTTTCTAATTAAAGTGAAAATCAAAAGCTACCACCATTCAATGAAGATGCAATAATCCATTTTGCCTCTACCAAAATGGTTATAAATAAGATGTGGAAAGCAGCTTTAATACTTAAAATAGGACACCCCACAATCCTTAGTGCTACAAATTCTTTGCTCCCCACTTGATTTCAAAGTTCAAAGTACTTGTTTGGAGACCATGTGCTTGTCTTTGTGCCTTTCAATTTAAGATTCCCACATCACTCGCATCGGTACTTCCTTATTTTTCTTTTGCACCACTCAGAGAAAAAATCCCCAACTTTTCCATTGACATTTTGGTTTTATATACAAATGCATTTGTTTTCTATGCTTTTATAAATGTATTAACTTAAACTTTGCTTAATTAAATATTAATTGTAACTATAAGTGACATGTCAGTCTTAATATCAAAATATGATTAATATGATCTTAATCAGTCTATGTGCTACTATTAAGTTAAATGATTGATGTCATTATATAGTTGGAATTAATTATACAAAAGAAATTAGGGGTGCTTGTAGAGGAGCGATACATCTTAATCAACTCAAAAGAATTCTTAATGCAAACCACATATTAACATTTAATTTCATAATTTATTAACTTCTTACACTAACTTCTACATACTAAAAAAGCATATTCCTTGTTCCAAACGCCTCTAAAATAAATCATTAAAAAAAAAGAAATACTTTGAAGCTTTGTTTATTGTTTAAAAAATTGTAATATTATGTTTGACTTTTTATAAATGTGTTAAAATTATAGGAAGAATAAATGTGACTAGTAGTGACTAAAGCACTTGGTTGGATTGAGTTTGAAAGAAGGAGGTTCATACACATTGGTCTGTTAAGAAATAATATAGATTTTCCTTCAAACAACTGGAAGTTGAAAGTTTTGGTCAAAGGTTGGTGCAAGTTGATGTCACATACCATTATGAGAGAGAAAGGAGGTGAAAGATGATAAGGTTTTGGGAATAAGGTAAAAAAGTGGTTGCTGTGATTGATTGATTTAAACCCTTTTTTGGAGTTTGGCACTGTACTTTTTTGGGCTGTGAGATCAGATCTATGGGCATATATATAATATATATATAATATATATACACACATCATCACACCATCATGCATGTACAATCTAATAATATACAGTAGACATTGTACATTTTTGTTTTCCATCTCCATCAGGGCATAACATTGACTACTCCTATATCATGTGAATCAATCTTTATTCATTTATATATGCATGTTTTTGTTTATTAGTACCATTTATTTGGGTCTACCATTTTTGCCCATATTTCATCCATTTATTTCTTATGATTGTGACATAATTCTTAGAGAGTGTTCGAAGCACCAATTATAATAGTTGGTGTTTTCGACTATTATAACTTACAATTAAATATAATATTACTATTTCAAATCTTTCTTTGCTTATACGGTGTTTACTTTTACTCTGCTATCTTGTTTACTATTTTGTATCGAGACAAAAATAGTTTGCACCCTAAACACAAACTGTTATAATTTGGAGTAAAATAGTCTATAACCTCAAACACAAATTATTATAACCCGCATATTATAATGACCAATTCAGCGCCCCAAATACCTCCCAATTGAATTACACAAATTTAAAGGAGGAAAAAGGTCATCTAAAAGAGAAAAAGTTCAAATTTTCTTTCTTCAATCTCTAAGAAATTAGTACAAATTTGAGTTTTTTTTTTTTTTTTTTTTTTTTTTAGATGACACCTCCCCCTAAATTTCTACTAATTCATTAAGGATTTGGCCACATATGTATCACCAACTGATTTTAACCTTTATTAATAGGGATGAGCTAAAATGGAAAATGTTCCTGCATAATATAGACTAAATTGACTTTTTTTTTTTTTAAACAGTAAGAACTGAACTGGAAAAAAAAATACTCAAATACTATGTACTAAACATATACTTAATCTAAATATTTTAATACATAAAAGACCCGAGTCGTATCTTTTTCAAATATATATACACACATAAAACTAAATATTTCACTGGGAGCATATAAACTCAGATGGGGCAGTATGAGAATAGGTTACCAAAAGTTTAATTTATGTAATTTGTATTTGGGATAAATTTAGGGTTAGTGTTACCAGCAAAAATAGTTTAATTACAAGCATTCTAAAAATTATTTTGGCGTTTAATCTTTTTTAAAGTGTGTTTGAAGTTTTTGCTGATCAAGTACTTGGGATTAAAAAGCACTATTTATTTTATGTTCTTTTGACTTCTAAGACTACTTTTACATTTTTTTCAAACATGATCACTTTGATGGAAATGTGTTATTGTGTATATATATATATATATTATTCCATTTATTTTCTTTAAGATTGTTGTATGTGGGGTGGAGCCACTGAACCATCAGTAAACTCATAAATTAAATTCTCTCAGAGATTAATCTTTACTATTTCATTCCATTATTTCTATGTACATATGATTTTCAGATCATCTAATTTTTTTAAAAAAATATATATGGTTAATTTATTTCGAGATGGAGAACTGAACCATTGATTTTAAAGAAATGGAATATATGGTCTCGTATATGGTGTAAGTTCAATTTCTTGACTTTTTATTGTTTAATGATTGTATATGCTTTCTTCCAACATATATTTATTAGATACTCTTTATATTATTTCAAAAGACAATAGTTTAATATTTATTTTTGGATTGTTTTGAAGTATAGAAAAATCTAATAAAAATATTTATAAATATACCAAAATTTTATTGTTTATTTGCGAGAGATTGCGAGATAGACATAGATAGTAGTCTATCGTGGTCTATCATAGACGGTGATATTTAGAATAATTTTTCTAATTTTTTACCAACTTTTCTTCTTAAAAATTCAATAAAGTTCTTATTAAAGAATGTTACTTTCGCATATTCTAAATTAAGAAAAGATATGTCTGTTGTGAAACAAGCCATTTACAGCATATTTTTGCTCATATATTTTATTGTCCCATAAAAGAAAATTATTTGAGTCTATTTTAAAATGGTAATTGATATTTGTTTACATTGAGTTGTTGAATTACCTATTTCTAAGTAATCAATGAATGGTTCCTATATTAATATAAATTTATAAAACAAAGACTTCAATTAAGTTTGGTCATTAAATCATTTGTCAAAACAGTCTGTATCATATAGATGTTCTTTAGATCATATCAATACTCTCACCGTAGTGTTTCGACATTGTTATAGTGTCTTAGCACTGTCGCACAATTTAATTTTTTTTTTTTTTTTTATGATGTTAGATTTTTTTTTTATATATAAGTTGACAATTCACTTATTTTTACTCAATTAGAGGACAAGGAGACCATTAGAGAGCTTAGAAAAGAAATTTTTAAGGATTTGAGATCGTGGAGATTGAGCTCGATTGAGGAGAAGAAAATTGTACATTCCTTAACTTTCTATGAAACTTTGTATCGAATTTCATTGTTTAGACTTAGTTATAAGTAATTATGATCCTATTTGGTAACCATTTTATTTTTGTTTTTAGTTTTTTAAAAATAAATTTATTTTCTTTCAATTTCTTTCCATGATTGACATCTTTTTTAAATATAAATGTTTAATTTTAAGTCAAACAAAACAAAAACAAGTTATTATATATTTGTATATATATCCCCTTATGGAATGGTGCAAGTGTGTCCTAAAGATGCCAAAGAAAGGAAGGGGGAGGGTGAAGTAAATATAAAATAAAAAGGACGTGAGTGCAGTCGAACTACACCCATTTTTTGTGTAACCTAGTTAGCATTCAATCAAAATGTAGTATGTGATATCTTATTATTTTTAAAAATAAATTTATTATATTTATTTTTATTGATATATATATATAATTTTAAGGTTTATGATTTTGGGTGGCATCAATATATCCGACACATTTTCACATGGGTTTTGCCCATCCAATTGATTTCTCTTCCCACTAGTGAAGATTCCTACACAAAGGATCCCACGGCCATGGAGGACACAAAATTAAACATAACTAAAATTTTAAATCATTTTTATAATACCAAAACAGAATACCCTTTTTTTCTAATTTTGTTTTGCTTGTCTACTCAATGGTGCAAACACAATTTGTTAGATAAAATAATATACGTGAACTGAATACACTAGCAAACCGATTACACTTCAACTTCAATAATACCTTTCAATGCCTAATATTCAACTAGCAAGATGGTGCAACAAGCTTATGAATTGAAATAACTAAAACTTCAAGATATTGTGGAGACGTCAATAGGTAGTCGAGGTACGCTTCTGATAAGCACGATCCTAAAACAATTATTCGTTCTGCAATAGATGCAAGAAGAGTACAATGATCGTCTCGGCATGATACAAAGACTAACTCAAATTACTTAGATTTGACGGCACTCTTGGATACTTGCTCTCAACTCAACTCTAGACCAAAAGAAAAAAATGAGAGAATTCTTCAATTTGAAATGAGATGCTACAAATGAAGAAACAAGTTGTTATTTATTGGCTAGCAACTTAGTAACTCTTCAAAATACAAAATAAAAATCAAATAAATACAAAAATTAAAACATTTGTCAAATTTAACTCAATTTAGTTGTTACTCGACAAAAATCAACTCATTTAAATTGAAGAAAATACAAATTTAATTTTCACATAATAAATTTGTACATAAAACATCATCTTATTTTGATGGTTTCTAATCTAATTTGAAGTTCCTGATAATAAATTTAATCTACACAATTAAATTCATTTTTATATTTTAATATTCAATTATTTTCGCTTCCTTTCCCTTTATATCCAACACAAATTTGGTCACCATTGCTATTACTTTATTGTTTTATTCTTTTCGTTCCCAAAACCTTAAAACTTTTCTAATAGTATGTTTCCCCCAATTTTTGGGAGTTGCATGTCCATGTTTAATAATAACTTGCAACTTCAGGGTTTTTAAAAAGAATATTACCCCATATATATAGGGTAGAAATTCACATAAGACTTAATTTATTAATTATTTGGTTTTAATTTTTAGTTTTGAAAATTAAATTTATAAATACTCCTTTTACTACTAAATTTTTTGATTTAGTTATCTACTTTTTACCAATGTTTTAAAAAATTAAATAAGTTTTTTTTTTTGACAAAATACTGAGAGAGAAAGGATAGTTTTAAAAACTAGAAAAAAATAGTTTTAAAAAATTTGTTTTTATTTTCAAAATTTGGCGAATAATTTAACTCTTTTACTTAATAAATATGTAAAACATCGTAAGAAATTGAAAGAAAATAGGTTTAATTTTCAAAAATACAAAAACAAAAAACAAATAGTTACGAAACGAGATGTAAATTATACTCATGTTGACATAAAATGTAGTGAGCAAAATAATATTACTTAAAAATTAATTTCTCGTGTTATTTTTTTAAATTTAACCCACTCATATCAATTAAAATATTTAGATAAATATCTTTTATAGTAAATCTATATATATATTTTTTTGGTTATGTATAAAGTTGGAAAATTCGAACCTAGGACCTATTGATTATAATAATTAAAAAAATTGTAATAAATCCCACTCTTTCCCTAGTGATTATTTTTGAAGCAGTATGCATAAATATTAGAGGACTGTTTCTTGTGTGATCGGTTATTGGATTTTGATGTGAAATTTAGAAGAACCATCTCCAAACAAACTCAATAATAATTAGAAAGCTAATTCCTTAAGAATGGGGGAACTAATCTTTTATCATATATCCTTTCTATCTTTCACTTTAAATAGACAATTATTTGAAAATGTATTTTTAATTTTTTTTTTTTTTTTTTACAATTGTATTTCCAATACTACTAAAAAATGGTTTTATAATATTTTTTTTAAAAGTAAATTAATAAAAAAAGGTTTAGAAATGGTTTTTTTTTTATTTAATTATTAAAAAAACAAACTCATGCTATTTCCATTTAGAAATGGTTATATCACTAAATCTTAAAGCTGTCTTTTATACAAATTTAGATGTGTTTATGATACATTTAAAAATTTTGTTTTTTTTATTTTTTTTTTTTTTATTTAATTATTAAAAAAAAAAACTCATGCTATTTCCATTTAGAAATGGTTATATCACTAAATCTTAAAGTGATGTGAAATCCACGATATAAAACAATAAAATAGATGACGATAAGATTAAATATGAACGAGATTAGTAGAAAACCATTGTACGTTATATTATAATACTGCAACCTTCCTTCACTATCACGTGATTCTGATTATGATATTTTTTTCTCGTCAACCAAACTCACACTCGACACATGAGAGAGAGGGGTTTAGAGAGAGAGAGAGAGATAAATTTAATTTGGTAGTGTACAAATTGAATTGAGTATTAAAGGAGTGGTCCATGCATATATAGGCAACCAACACTAGTAGAGTCCCCTAAAACTAATGAAAGAGAAAAGTGGGACACAATGGGAATTAATAAGGGTGGGTCTCTCCTTCCCTCTTTCACTCTCATTCAACATATAATATAATGATTTAATTTGTTCCTAAGAGTTTTTCCTTTTAATTTATAAGAAGGCGAAGGCAAAGGCAAAGGAGTAACCTTTAAAGTTTGGAAAGGGTGAGAGAAGATGGGAGAGAGGCACACCCTTAGCCATAGATAGCCATTACCAAACACAATATTCAACCTCTCTCTCTTTATTTCTCCTCTCTTCTCTCTTTCTTTTTCTTTATTCATCGTAACAAAAGTGGCCTTGCTTTTAACCTTACCAAAACAAAGATTGGTCCCCATCTCTACTATTTAAAAATGATGTGGGCCTAGAAGATAAAATAAAAGTAATCATACTCGGTACGTACGTAGTAGCTTTTAGAACTAATAATTAAGTGTACAACAACATTTTTAAAAAATTATAAATATAGGAAAATCTATCAATTATATTCTATCACTAATATACTCCTCTTAGCGATATGGTTTATCATTGATATATAGACTCTGAGAGCTTAACTTAAATTTTGCTATATCTAAAAATTCTTTTGTTATTGTGCTATATGTATTTGGTAATACTTTGGAGCAATCTACTTTGGCGTATTTAGCTTGAGAGGAACAAACGCGCCTTCCAAAATGTTGAAAAGCTGCTCAATCATTTATGGGATGACATTATATTGTTGTGGCCCTCTGGTGCACCAAATATGTTCTTTTTTTATAATTCTTATGCATCTTCTATAGCTCTAAGCTAGAAAGCCTTTCTCTTTTGTCTTGGAGCTCTTCTCTAGCTCGTGATGTATGTATGGATCTTGGTTTCTGCTATTTTAAATGCATCGTTACTGAATTGGAGGTGTGGTAATTAGTAGAGATATCCTAGTACAGCTCTTAGTTCCACGTGACTCTAGTAATTTATTTTTTTTAAAAAAAAAAATTAACTTAATTACTATATTTGCAAGTACTCCATAAAATAATATATAATTTAATGACGTGTGAGATGGGAGAAGGGAAAAAGAATTTCACTCATTTTCTGTCCCTAATCTTTATATATAATGGAGGGAGGCAATGAGCATCACAATTTGTTGTCAGGAAAATGAAATTTGAGCAACCCATTTCATCCACACACAAACCACCAACAAAATTGAACCAAAACAAAAGGATAAAAAATTAAGACCCCAAAATAAAGAATTAATAAAGGAAAGAAACTGTCTCCTCCCTTGACGCAGTCCCATCAAGCCCAATTTCCAACAAGACATAAAAACTCATTAGGGGTACAACCAATCAATCCAACGGTAGGGATTCCTCCTCCACTTGATCCCCTTCTCCCCCATCTAGGGTCCATATTCACACCACCTCCCCCATACGTGCCATCTCCATATCAAACCTAAATTATTCAACCAGACCGTCATAATATCTTCTTATAACCCTTCCATATATGTCAATTTTGTTCTACTATTTTAAGATTTTGACGTGTAAGCACTTTACATAATAACAAGTAGAGATTTGAATTTCTCTGTTTAGTTATGCTCGCGTCGAAAAAGAGTATATTATTTCAAAAGATTAATGATTGTAAAATTTTGGGCATATTGCAAAAACTACTCTTAAAGTATAGCGGTAGATGCGATTGTAACCTCTTTTTTTAACGATATACTAGAGGTGGATCAGAAGATGTACCAAAAGCATCTCAACGAATAATGTACAAATGGGAGCTTTCAATTTAGAGAAATAGAAAAGGCATTGAATTTTACAAAAAAAAAGGTTAGATTTTGTATATTAAAGGGCAGCTATTCTCAAACTTTCCATTATAAAAATTGACCCTTCAAAATTATGCAAGAGTTAAAATTGAACCCCTAAATTTATGTAATGATAGAAATTGTAACAATGGTATATGTTTGAGAGCTTGATTTTTACAACTAAAAGTTTAAAAGTGTAATTGAAACTGCCACCTTATTTTAAGAGTGATTTTTGCAATTTACCTTAAAAATTTTATGGGTGGTCAATCTGAGATTCAGGACAAGTGTGTATAGACAAGTTTTTTGTTTTTTTTTTTTCACCATTAAATGCATGATCCAACCACAGTTTTTAGAAAGCTTTCAACTTTTCACTCTCTCCTCTCTCTCTCTCTCTCTCGTAATGTGTTTGATTTAATGGTTTGAAAAACATCATGGGAAGGAAGAAAGAAGAAGAGAGGCTTAGTATCTGTCTTCTTCTTTTCTCTAATAAGAAGAAAGAAGAAAGAAGAAAAACCCAAACCCAACACATCAAAAACACACTGTGATTGATAAAGATGGCCAAAGCCCAAAGCTTTTCTCAAAATGAAGAAGCTTTCATCGTCATCTTTAAAACCACAATTTTATAGTCTTTTTTTCTAATTTCTCCCTCTCCCCTTTGTACTTTTCTCTCATCTCAAAAACTTTCCTTTTTGGGGTCTTTTTTCTCCATATTATTATTATTATTATTATTATTATTATTATTATTCTACTTCTTCTTCTTCTTCTTCTTCTTCTTCTTCTTCTTTTTCTGTTTCTGTTTTTCCAATGACCATTTTATAGCCAACTGTTTTATCTGCTTCATCAGAAGAACAACCAAAAGTAAGTGATTAATGAAGACAGACAAAACCCAAATAATAAAAAAAAAAATTTTAAAAAAACTTTGCTTTTTTTGGTTATTCTTACCCTAAACCCTAATTAATTAAAAACTGCCATAAGGGTATGTTAGAATTATGAGAATTTTTGCCTTTTTTGGCATTTTTCCTTATCTGGGTTTCCAGAATTTTGTGATTGGATTTCACCCATTTTGCCAAAGTCCCCTCTTTTTTTCTTTCTTTCTTTTTTTCCCAGAGTTGATTAATTCATTCCCTCAATGTTGATTTATTATTATTATTATTTTCTTGTTTTGTTGTTGAATAATAGGGAATGGTGTTTGTAAAATTAGAACTTGACAGAAGAGAGTGAGCACACAGAGGCTTTTGGTATAATGATATGCCATTGCTCTTGTGTGCTCACTTCTCTTTCTGTCAGTTTCCATTGCCAATTCCTTTCCTTTTTTTCTTTTCTCCTTAAATTCTCAATTTTTTTTTTTTTTTTTTTTTTTTTTCTTTTTT
>QLSR01000256.1:226436-283606 GCA_031780015.1 Citrullus colocynthis
TTCCCCCCCCCCCCCCCCCCCCTTTTTCAAATACTCAATTGCACAACAGTCCATATCCTTTTACACTTTTCCTACTCTCAAACTTCTTTTTTGCTGCAAGTTTTCTCATCTTTATTCTCATTTACAATACAATCATTTGAGGGGTGAGATAAGCCCTGCAAGTACTTGTCATTTCATTTCAAAATTTCCAATGGACAGAATAATTCTTGAAGGGATAAGATAACGTCAAGACTTCCTTTTGCACAAAAAGTTTGGGTGGAAATGATACACTAATTAAATAGGCAATTAATGGAACATTACAAAGAGATTTTATCAGGACAGTTATATTAAACAAGGATTACAAAAGATTACAAGAGTGTTAAGCAGTTGATGCACTTTTTGATAGAGCCCCAGCTGCAAATAAGAGATTCCTCCGAGAGAACTGAATCAGAAAGAAAATAGAAAATCATTTAGAGAAATGTTATGTGAAGAAATAAGTTAAAAAAAATAAACTAGTTTGGTCCATCTGTACCCGCAAACTGTAAACCGGAGTCGACTTGGTTGGTAGAGTCTTCAAGGATCTAAGTCTATTGGCAGTTCCACTTTTGCTGATAATGAGAACAGAAACGTTTAATATGCAAACGTCAAATTTTGAATTGGAACCTCTTAAAAGTATATTAGGGAGAACTCACTTTTCATCTGTTCTTGGTGGCTTTGTGCTTGAAGTTACGTCCCATAATTTCACTGTGCAATCGGCAGAGCCAGAGGCAAGGAGAGAGCCCTCACAACTGCAATGGAAAACATCCAATATTACGTCAACATCTAAACCCGAAAGCAGGCACTTGATGTGGGGTGGGGTCAAAATTCTCTTTTATGCACCTGAAGGCAAGGGTCCAGACGCATGATGTGTGTCCAATCAAAGGTGTAACACAGCGACCTGTTGATAGGTCCCACATCATAATCGTACCATCTTCATCACCAGATGCCATAAACCGACCATCAGGTGACATTGCCAACGACAGAATCATGCTCCTGTGACCAATGAAAATTCTAACACATTCCCCACTCTGGACATCCCACAATCGAACAGTTTTGTCACTTGAGCCAGTTGCGATGTAGTTGCAGTTGGCATGCCATTGCACACACTGAAGATGTGAGATTTGTTATGGATTATATTATACCAGAAACACTAGGATCAAGCAACAAAAAAAAAATCATCAAACAAAAGCTTAAATATGTATTTCTAGGAGATAAGGTTTTACACTACGGAAACCGTTTTAACAACTTTCTTTCACTAAAGAAAACAACTGCACGCAAGGAGAAAATAATGCAAATTTGGGGGGAGAGGACAGCCTAGGTAGGATGAAAATTGACACTACTATCTGCTCGAATATTCTAACGATCATTTCAACTTATATTAGCAATAAAAGATCAGAGAAGGAATAAAGATTGAACTGCTCACATCCACATCAGATAGATGTCCTGCCATGATCCTTAAAGGTTGAATTCTGTCCATAGACCAGATCCTTGCAGTTCGATCATGTGAGCAACTAGCAAAATAATGTCCAACCGGACTAAACTGCACCAGGAAATCAAGTATAACGATGAAATCTTTTCACATTGAACAATATATCTAAAAGTATGCAGATTAAAATTAAGTATGAACAGAGAAGTCTATTGAAGCTTGAAAAAAAGAGAAACTGAGCAACCTGACCTATAAGAAATTAAGAAACAAGAATTGGAAAACAAACAACAAAAGTGAGAAGTATTGACATTATAACTACAGGCACAACACCTTGAACAGACAGGAACAACATGTGAAGGAATAAGTAACAATATAAACCTTTTTCAGATGCAGTGTTCATCCCGGTAACAAAATATGTACTAACCCAACCAAAGTAATTGAATTAGTCAGATTTTATACAATCCTTGTGATTTCACCTCTATTACAAATTGCTTAATTTTTTTTTTTTCCCCTCCAAGCGCAAAAGATACTTTGTCCCAGATCATCAACAAACCACTTGAGATATTCTACATAAAAAGATGGAGAGGATTAAATAATTACAATTTTGAGTAGGATCATGAACAGCATCTCACACTGTCTCTGGAACATAATGCCACCACAAATATTGTTGCATAACGAAGTTAAGAGAGAAGACCGACTGTGGTGGGACCAAACAATGAAAGAGACCAGAAAATTGTCAGCCTACCTCACCATTGCTCCCCTCTATTTTTAACACTCTAACTTGCGGCTAACAACCTCCACACTCCATAGTCGGCACTTTAACAAACTCTAACTAATACAGATAACCTACATACCAGTTCACCTACACCGCAATCATAGATATCTGATAAAATATTTACCTGAACATCCCATACTGGGTAATTGTGACCTTTGTAGCAAACTAGATTGGCATTTAGTTTTGTGCTCCATAATCGAACTGCAGCAGGATAACAGAAATATTCATGATCTCAAGAAAGAATATAATCAAGCTTAAGAGAAATCAGAAGGGCCAGTATGATCATACTAGTTGTGTCTGCAGAGGATGAAAGAACAAAGTCCCCCATGGGACTGAAAGTGGCAGAGTGAACAGGCCCAGAATGACCTTGAAATAATGTATAAGACCTCTTCCCAATTGTATGCCCTGTCACTGGATCACTAGTAGACACATCATTTTCATCCTGCAAAACAGCTGATAGACGTGACAATGAATGTCAAATTTCCTTCCCAAAATATTTGGGTCAAAAAACGTTTTAAAACATTCATCATATGATTAGTGTGACAGCAAGAGGAAGCAAGCTTTTCCAATTGATAATGAAATCTGGAAAAGAGGAATGGTAAATAGTTGGTGAACTTAACTCAAAGTTGGTACATGGAAACGGTTAATCAATTCTCCTGAAGTAGGAGATAAGAGATTCTTCAAGAATTAAGGAAAAGGGTGGAGGGAAAATCAGAAGCAGTAAGCACTATTAAATTTTATACAGCTTCAGTTTATCATATTATCAAAAACCAGAAAAATCTCTACTGGTATTTCTTTACATAAAGAGTACACACGAATTATCAATAACAGTATGTTAGACTGTAATATCTATAGTAATGTATATAAGCCTAATATTTGAGCATGAGTTTATATTCATAAATCAACACCAATTTGCTAGGATAAACACAAAGGCTTTGAAATAACAAACCTAATCTGCGTTCGAGTTCCCCTGGCTATTGTTATATCACATGAATATTGAAAATGAGAACTAAAATACATGAAAAGGTTTTTATATATAATTTTTCTTCAAAGCATACTATACTAACAATATTATATTACAAACTAAAAGCCAGAAACAGAAAAAGCATCCCATGGCAGCTCAACTTATTACAGAGACTTACTATTGCCAGCTTGTTGTCCCAGCTTTGCCATGTCCCATACCTGCAACACCAAGATTATTGAGGTGAGCAATCAATAATTAGGCGTCCTAAGTTACTTAAAAGGAAGACTTGCCTTCAAAGAGGAGTCTGAAAATCCACCAGCAACTAAAGCTCCATCATGGGATATTGATGAACAGTTCAAACTACATCAAAATCAATGATATCAACTGCAAGCGCATTGAGACTGAAGAAGCCGTTAACAGAAACAGAAAGAAAATTTGATCAATACCCGTTGTGTGTATTAATGAATGTGTAAAAGCTGACTGATGGCAGAGCTACAGAACTCAACTGCACACGGTTCCTCAAGTCTTCAAGAATAGATTGTTCCACCTCTGTTGAACTGAAAGCAACCAACAGGCCAACTAAACAACTAATACTGTTACTGTTGACTTATT
The DNA here is from genome assembly GCA_031780015.1 of Citrullus colocynthis. NCBI lineage: Eukaryota > Viridiplantae > Streptophyta > Magnoliopsida > Cucurbitales > Cucurbitaceae > Citrullus > Citrullus colocynthis. Next base: position 230,232 of record QLSR01000256.1, read on the forward strand.
TTCATCAAAGAACTCGTCCTACATCCTTCCCTCTTGCATCTATAAATACTTAAATCTTTTTCCTTTCTTTTTTTTTTTTTTTTTTTCCTTTTTGTAAGTATAAATGCTTCATCCTAGGCAACAACTTAGTTTGACTCAACCTTAATATGATGTGATATCCAAAAATAGATCATGAACTAATACCATAACATCTAACACAAGTGTGGCTGTAGTAGCACAGCAATCACCTAGCTAAGAGCAATATATTATAACAGTTGCAGAAAATAACATAATACAGGATTCAAGAAAGTACATTATGGGTAAAGCAAGCTCCGGCTTCACTCGTGGTGCCATAGATGCAGAATTAGCTTCAGCCCTCAGAGTTTTCCCAGTTGCACCAGCAGTCTTGTCCTTCTTGACCTTTTTAATTGAAGCACCTTGCTTTCCTCCCTCGTTTGTTCTTTTCTAAACAAGTAAATGAGGGCATGTAACTCATGAGATTGGACAATAAACATTAATATAATTAGGGGCGTGCAATGGTCAGTCGGAGTTGGTTTTTTTACCAAACCACCAATGAACCGACTAAGGTCGGTTTAATAAATGTTTAGACCAATCTCAACCATCAAAGAGTGAAAACCAGCCTTCGGTCGGTCAGTTTTATTCTTTGCATTTAAATAAATTAATTATAAAAAAAGGTTTGAAATTTTCCCAAACCAACACCAACCAAGTCCCTCCTCTTCTCTGACCGACTGAGGTCGGTCGACTCAGTTTTTCAGCCTATCATGCTCACCCTTAAATACAATGTAGATTTGTAAAATAGTAACAACTTAATGATAACTATAGATAAAAGAGAGTATAGCCACTAAAGATTAGAAGCACAGGATCACCACAAGTACCTTATTCTCATCTACATCACCATCCTTGGTTTCTCCCTCAGCCTTTTCAGAATCTGAAAGCAAACCAGCAGCTTTCTCCAAGCGTTCTTCTAAGGAATCTTCAAGTAACTATTGGCAGCATAAGTTTAAACACAACAATCAAGGAATTATAAACTGAAGAGGATATCAAATCAGCAGGAATTCAAATGACAGAAAGGAAGATGGGAGAAAAGGAAAACCCATAAACAGCACAAACAGAATGTTGCCGTTATTTAAATTTTGACATAACTTTTTTCTTCTTTTAGAGAAAATTGAAGAATATCTTTCTACATTTCAAATCCAAAAGAGAGCCAAGATGTTAAAGCTTGTCAAAAAAATAAAAAATAATAATAGTAGTAACAATAAAAGCAACCAGCAAGCAAAATAATAATCCTCCTGAAAATCAGAATGTATAGACTAAATCCAACGCACCCCCCATTGAACTTCTTTTTTATTTATCTGATTGGCAGTGTCCTGGGTGCTTCCCGTGAGTGTCACAAGTTCAGCATCGTCAGATATTGAGCTAGGCTGACCAGGGAAAACTGCAAAACCAGACAAAGCTTGTAATAGAATCAGAAGGTAAAAACACTTGGAGCTTGCATAAAAACTTAACAAGGTGAAGCGAGTATGAAAAGGAAAAAGACCTTGGAAGTTGATGCGTTCATTGATAATCCCAAGTATCACTGTGGTTTGGGTCTTATGAAGATATTGAAGTAGCATCTCATAGGAGTACTAAACAACATAATTGGAAAATAAAACCTTTTAGAGAATATAGATTGATTAGTTCAGTTCTATTCATGAGAGATCTAAAATGAGCAATAGATAACTCAAGCAAATGCATGATAATCATGAACATGTTACAAAATAATGACTGATAACCAAGGAATTACCTGGCATATTTTTATGTTGACTTTGCTCTGCCTAAGAGAATGAGCAAATTCCATCTCCTGGAATATATTATCATCATAATGTCAAAACCAGTATGTACTGTCTTCACCAAGCAATGACAGGAACATAAGAAAGTCATTATTGGCTAACAACAAACCTCCAAATGAGAAGGAGATAGTACACCTTCCAATTTTTGTAGATCTCGTAGGTGCATCATTTCATGGTCTTCACGGAACCTATTGAAAAAGGTTCGAGCTGGCAGAAATCAAGCAAAATTATATAAATTTAATCATATTTACCCCCATTACATGAGACTTTCAAAAGAGATATTATTTTGCAGACCTTCTTGAATATGTCCTTTAGCCACAAGATCCATGAAACAATGGATAAACACAGGATACAGCACACGAAGCAACTCATGCTGAAAATGCAAGAATTGAAGTTCTCATTATAGGAAGAAGAAAGTTAAAATGAACCATAATTTCAAGGAAGAAATTAAACAACTACTTACCTTGTACAAATCTAGGGAGTTGTAAGCCCAGGACCTAAGCTTGCTATATCCTTCAAGGTATCTGGCTGGAATATTCTCTGCTCTGGAAAAAAACATTAAAGAGCAAAAACAAAACAAAAGAAAAAAAAAGGAAAAAAACTCTATAAATACTTCTGCTCAGTAAAATACAGTATGTTAATAAAAGAAGCAAATATAAATAAACAATAATGAGGATGGCAACTATGACACTGTGCTATCCTCCCAAACCCAAAAGCCAAGAGAGACCACAAAAAGAATTTCTAATTGAACATATATGAGTGCATGCATAACGAGAGTGTGCATGTGTGTGTATAAAGGTTCTATGCTAAAATAAGGTGGCTGACTAGTAATTGCTGGATGAGATTCAAACAAAGAGTACGATCCCTCTAAGAAGGAAGAAACGAATAAGTTCTTAGAAATGCAATTTGATCCCATTTTGAGTAGCTCTTCATAGCCCCTTTAAGAAGGAAGAAATTAATAAGCTCTTAGAAGTTCTTAGAAGTGCAATATGAACCCAGTTTGAGTGGCTCTTCAAAGTCTAATTGGAACTTTATTCGTGGTACCATTGACCTAGTTGGCAAACTATGCAGAGAAAGATTGGCAGTGGGTTGAAGACATTTTTCGGCGTCATTCTTGGCTTGCTGGTGGCTCTCTTCTTTTAACCAATCCACGGCTTTATAGCTTATCTACTCATCCAACGGATGCTCCAGTATGGAATTTTGAATATAGACCTTGGTTTTCGGTCTTCATCAGAATTTAAATAAGGAAGTTCTAGAACGGGCATGTCTAACTCATTTGATCTCTTCGCTTTTATTGAGGAGTATAAACGATTCTTGGATTTGGAACTTTGATCCTTTAAAATCCTTTACAGTTTGTTCCTTAATGTAAGCAACTGAAGGGAGGCAAACCATGCCAAAGAATTAGAGTAAAGATTGTTCGTAAGCAAAAGTATCGTGTAGTAATGCCATAGTAACTGTTTACAGGAACATTTGGCAGGGAAAAAAACTAAAAGACCATCAATCTAAAAAGTAGAGACTGGTAACTGATTTGAGAACATGCTAAATTCCAGGCCCTATCATGGAATCTCTCTATTTGTTACATAACAATAATATTTTTGCAATTTGCTTCTAAACGAAGTGGTTTCCTGTAAGCTCCTAAGACATGGTCAGCATTTTCAAGTAACTAGCTCTCAAGGGATCTTAGCTAGGGTACAAATCTAGTCGCTATAATCAAAAGCATTTAAAATCAAGTCATCCTACAACAAAACCACTTGCTGAATTTCTGTTTACAACCATATCTCCCGAGAAAAAAATTTGAACTCTTTAATTTTTCAACATATAAAAATAGGAAACAAAGGTTCAACTGATTCTAAAGTTCTCGTCACACAAGAATAACTGAAATGCAATGAAAGTTAGGAATGGATATGAATTAAAAGGGTAAAGAAAGTACTCGGAGAAGGAGAGTAAGTGCTTGGCGAAGTCGAGGTCAATGGAAGAAGACGAAGAAGAGGAATTAGTCTTGTTCTGACGTAGCTCTTCCTGAAAAGCTTGTTCCGTTTCCTTGAAACCCTTCTTCTTCAAGTACGCAGCCACAAAATTCGCAATCTGTTCTTCGTCCATTCTGCCACCTTCTGCAATTCCACCTTCTCGCTCCACAAAATTGCGAGCTCTCTCTTCACGTTTCCCCTTCCCGCACTTTTCCACAGCTCGAACTCTCTCGCTCTCTCTCAAAGGAAGCAGAGAAAGGAACTGTAACTGGACTGGCTCGGGTCAGGTGTTTGATTAATGGGCCTCCAAATAATCATTGAGACCTATCAATATTGGGCTTGAAGCCCAATAGACTTATCTCGTGAGGGGCTCATTTACGGGCCTGTTGTGACCTTAATTGGAATATTAGAAGGTGGTTATAGCACTATGTTTATAGTATGTAGGTTATAAACATGCAGATTGTTTAATTTGGATAAGAAATAATCAATACTGTGACAAAGAGAGAAAAAGAAGATGGATATGAAATGTTGAACACTATAACAAAAAGAGATTTGAAATAGTAATATCGTAGTTACTTATAAGTTTTTTCCTAAAGCAAGTTCGCCACCAACTATAGCAGCACCATCCGCTAAAATTTGCCCTTTTTTAATGCATTTACCCTGGCGAACCTGAGATTTTTGCTGCATACAAGTATTTTTGTTCTAAACACTCATTTACTAATAATGAAAACTAAAGTTTGTTTGATAACCATTTGATTTCATTTCTTTCTAATTTTACACAATTGATCTCCCTTAAATGAAAGAGTTGGAACTCTTAGCTAAATTTTAAAAACAAAAACAAAATTTTAAAATTTATTTTGTTTAATTTTTAAAATTTAACTTGGTCTTTTAAATATTGGTTGAAAATAGACAATCAAATAAAGAAATTTAGAGGTAGCAGATGTATTTATAGACTTAATTTTAAAAAATTATTTATCTAAGAACTAAGTTGTTTTCCTCCAACATTATGGCAAGTTCTACTCCAATTATAGTTTAAAAAATTGATTTAAATCAAAATTTGAAAATAAGAAGACAATCAAATAAACCAACTAAAGGACAATTATCTCTAAAAAGGAGATTTTTTCTTTTAAATAGAGAAGGATTATCACAATTTTTTTTGGGCAAAGGATCACAATTTTTTTAATATATTTTTTTAGTTTTGATAAAAATTTGAAATTGAGATATATCAAATCATTCAAATAAAAATAAAAATAATTATTTTTAATGTAGAAATGAAGATTTAAATTAGAGGTGGTTAATTTAGAAATGAAGATTTGAATTAGAGGTGGTTAGTTTAAGTACAAATAGACTATTAGTTATATTTGCCAAATTCTAAAAAAGAATCCTCTCAATTCTGACATAACTGAATTTTTTTCATAATTTGAATGATTTTACCTAATTGAGTGATGTTATAGATACAATTATGTATTATTCTTAAAAATATTCAAATATTTATTTTATTTAACATAATCTACAAATATTTTTCTTCAAATTTTATAGATATACAGATAGATGGAGTAATTTTATTTTAATCATAAAAATCAAATCATTTGTGACCTCTTAATTTATCTTCAATTTTAAAATCTTTATTATTATCATTTTTAAATCATTTTTGGATTTATTTTTAAATTTACGGGCCGATTTTAAAATTTCATTATCAACCATCACATTAAACAATTTAAAAGGTTTGTCCCTTACTTTTATTTTAAGTATAAAGATTAAATCACTTGGCCAAGTTGAATTTATATTTGATTTTAAATTTCGATTTTTATTTTTATAATTAGTTTTAGATTTATTTTTTTTAATCTTTCACACGATGCAACACATAATAACAAATTAGTATATAATAAAAATTTTTACGGTTTCAAAAAACAATGTTTTTTTCCTCTATTTCTTGAGTACAAGCAAGAAAGAAAACAAAACAAGATAAAATTATTAGTTCAAAAAATAAAAATAAAAATAAACCAAAAAAATAAGAAGAAGAAGAAACATCCTCTACTTAAATTCGAGAAGTTCCTTTAAAATAATAATTAACAAAAAAAAAAGTAAAAAAAATAATCGAGAAGTTCAATGTGGACCAACTCAACTCTCCTCTATTATCCACATGTAGAGTTTTTTTTTTTCTTTTTTTTGTCGGTAATACATAATTTATTTTTAACTTACAAGAAATTAACATATTTAGGACTTTAAAATAAATAAGCAATACATATGAAACATAAACTCTGACTTTCTAACATAATCCAAAAATACCAACAAAAGAATTTGCATCTACCATTGGAGGGGCAACATGTCGTGATATTATTATGTATTGAAAGCAACTGAAAAAGATGTCATTGTAACTTAGATGAACTATCGATAGTCGTGATAATGACGTGGCACTCAATTCACTAGCCTTTGCCCATGAAATGCATAAACATTTGGCAACTGAATTCTAATTGGATGCCACGTTGACACGTCTCAACTAAAACAAATTTCTCACGCCCATACGTGGTTTCATAAATATTCAAAACTATTTATACTTTTCTTTTATATATATTATTATTTTTTAGGCCAAAAGCATATAAACAACGCAACAAATCTATACACCCACTACCTTATTTTGGTGAAAACAATTTGGAAAAACATCTTTTCAAAACAAAGAGCAACCTAAAGAGAATGTTAAACTCGCAAAAGAATGAGTAACTTTGTTTTCCTCTCGAAAAACATGACAAAAGCACACAATATTAATAAAGTCATTTATAAACAACAAGTTCTCAATCAAAATTACAATCTCAATAAAAGAAGAAGACTCCTTCATGAGCTTATATATAATTTAGACTTATATATGTGTGTGTTAATTATTCGACTAAATTACAAGCTTGATTTCTCTAGGGAAGAGAAAGTTAGAATTTAATTCCTATAATTTTATAAGGTTAATATCATTAATAGTTCCTATAGTTTGATAAATATAATCATTCATAAATAGTCCTTGTCATAGGGAATGTTGTGGGTGAAAAAAATAGATACTTATTTAGCTAAATATGGAGACCAACTCATAAGGTCAACCATCGAGTCATTGGCCAAGTATGGAGATCAGCCCATATGGTTGCCCATCAAGTCATAACTTTGCTAGCTAAGTGTGAATATTGACTCATAGGGTCGACTATCAAACTATAAGTTTATTTGGCTAAGTATGAAGACCGACCCATAGAGTCGGCCATAAAGCCATAATGTCCAAGTTTGGAAGTCGACTCATAAGAATAATCATAGAGCTTGAGGAGGCCAACCCTATGAAGGTAAAGATTGTGTCTAAGTGTTACACTTTTGCACATGCTTCGACTGCTAGTGAAATGAATCCAACAATTTGTAAAGGTTTAATTAATGACTTGATAGGTTATATAGCAAATGACCGTTACGAAACATATTTCTACATAATCAAGAGGGCTTGTGACATTTGAAATACACTGAAATACATCATAAACTCTCTACTCCTTAGCTCTCTAAATCATTACTAACTTGATCGTCAGAGTGTTGGTAGTCAAGCATCACAACGGTGTAAGTTTTTCCTTTATTGTGCAGAGTGATAATTCAATTTCTCTCAAAAATTATAAATTTACAGTTAATACCAAATTTTGATATCAACAAAGATCATTTTAGAAAAGTTATTACATCATAAGGGTTAACTTTTTAATATAAATTCTATAAAAATTAAACTCTAATTTTCTCAGACTAAATTTATAATTTAGTCTAATTATTTTATGTATTTCAACGGGAACAAAGTCCAAATAATAGCCTGTCATATCCTTCTTCCATGCTGTTTGTGGAGCCACGCACATACGTGCCACGAAATAAAAAATAATAATAATAAATTGGTAACGATTTTCTTTGAAAGCAAAAAATAAAAGCAAGGATTTATGTGCTAATTTTTAGACTTTTAAAAATCTAACAATGTTTTAAAAATTACAAGAAAACTTTTTGTTTTTTTGTTTTTGTGTTGTTTTTTTTTTTTTGTGTTGTTTTTTTTTTTTTGTGTTGTTTTTTTTTTTTTGTGTTGTTTTTTTTTTTTTGTGTTGTTTTTTTTTTTTTGTGTTGTTTTTTTTTTTTTGTGTTGTTTTTTTTTTTTTGTGTTGTTTTTTTTTTTTTGTGTTGTTTTTTTTTTTTTTCAATTTTGAGTCAATTTAAATGAAATAAAGTGAGAATGACTATAAATCAATCACAAAGGTGTCTAAATTGATTTGTTTACATTTTGGTATAATTATTAATGGATAGTAATATCCCCAAAAATTTTGGGGAATAAATTGTCTTTTTCATAAATTTTTATTTTATAAATATAACAAAAATTATTATAAATAAAAAAAATATCAAACTATTTACAAAATAGAAATATTTTACTGTCTATCAGCGTTAGACTGTGATAAACTTCTATCGCTTAATTGATAAAAGTCTATCGTGGTCTATCACTCAACCGATAGACGTGTACGGTTGTCTATGACTAATAAACAATAAAATTTTTCTATATTTATAAATAGTTTTACTCATTTTGCTATATTTGAAAAAAGTCTATATAAAAATCTATTAAAAATTATGAAAACCCAAATTGAAGATGGAGATTTATTGTCTTGGATGGAACCCATTTGAGGATATATTTGAAATTACATTATTCTTTGAGGATCACATTAAATTAATATTATTATTCTTTAAAAAAGAGTTTTTTTTTTTTTAATTTAAAAAAAAAAAAGGTAGATGGGGTTGTGCTACGTGGCTTGAAACAAATGGAAGCTCTCTCCAACCATTACAAAGCAAATATGAGTTGTGGTGCAAAAGTATTGGGCAGAAGGTCAATTACATTTACTCTTTATAGGTTGCGTGGCTAGGTTCTTATGGCCAACCCAAAAGATCAGTTTTTTTTTATTATTATTATTTTTTTTTATTTATTTATGGGACCCTCTTAATTATTGAGATTCATATGATGGAAATATTATTTTATAACTAAATTATCATTTTCCTTAATCTTAGGTTAATTAAGTAGTTGAGTTGGAAACAATTTGTGAACCCCTTTATTTTTTCTTTATCCTCGTTCAAAATTAAGTGACTTTTTATACCCAAAATAATAATAAGAAAAAATATTCATTTGTACTCTAATCTTTAGCGGTTGTATCAATTTAAGCTTTAAACTTATCCTCTCCATTATCTTCCATTTGTGAAAACCGCGTGTGAAACTTATAATTATATTAATTAAACTCCTAAATTTTCATAAATTAATGAATTTAAACTCTTAGTTAAATTTCCTTTGAAAACCATCTATGCATTTACTATAATTGTCTATTTTGTAAAACTGGCATTTGATAAAGTCTATACACATTTGAGAATCTTGGATAGATGAGTTTCAAAGATAATCGTATTAAAAGGTTCAAATTGATTGGATTATGAAAATTTTGGAGTTAAATTGACTTAAATCATAAGTTTCACATGATATTTGTTGAACAAAATGTAGAGGAGCGTGTAAATTGATACACCTACGAAACTTTTAGGGTTTAAATTGATATAATGAATAGTTTAGGGTTGATACAACCCTAAAATTTAGAAATATAAATTGATATTTGTCCTAATAATAATTTAAATTAGATTGTAAACCCATCGTCCACATATATCTATATTTTAAAGACAGTTTAATTCATATCAAGTTGTTTGATAAATCTCAATCAATAGAGTGCATATGTTAGGGAAAATGTAATGTAACATCCCTATTCTAGATATATATATATACATCTATATTTATACCTAGGAGTGAGTGTTAAAGCTATTCTTTCTTCTACTAATAACTGTTATGAACACATTTATACATCATAACCTGCTTAAAAGTGACTTAGCTTTACAATAGTTATGCAAGGATCTACTGATAATATAGCATAATGAGAAATACTTAAGAGACCATGTGTAGAAACTACAAGTATGCCTGATGATTCTCACTATGCCACTCAAATAAAAGCAATATCTACATAGGGATGAGATTTACAAGTTCCCAAGTACAAAATCCTAAATAAGCTCAAACGAGTCTGATGGTAGGCTAAGCACCCCAAACACGCTCGCTACCTGGAAAGAAAACATCAAGAAACAAGAATTTTATGAGCTACAATGCTCAGTGAGTGACTATCTAAAATATAACTCAATAATGCATAACTACAAACACAAGTGTAAACTGCTTAGTCTTGCACTGTAAACTTGCAACTATAATAATTACACAACTAAGTTCCTTTTCATTAAACCTTAGTTGAGGCGGAGCGAACTCAACGCACCCAACATCAATAAACCTTGGCTGTGTGGAGAAATCTCAACACATCAGCGTCATATGTCTTTTAATAAGCTTATATCTTTTACTGAACTCGGGCTACCCATATACCTTCTCATGTCCTTTGGTATTAGGGTCCCAGGTCATATTCGATCATCTTCTCTATGTCCTTTGGTGAGAGCTTCGTTGAAATACTAGGGTTGCGCATATACCTTCTCATGTCCTTCAGTATTGGGTCCCAATTCAATCTTTCTAGGGTTATGATATGTGCGTCACATTAATCATAAATTAACATAAATCATGATACCTCAAAGCTTTCAGAGCATTCAGCTAACACTAACTTAGGAGCATTAACTAGTACATCTCAAGCTCCAACTTACATATAAGACATGCACTTGTTTCATGCATAAGAGTATACTTCAGTCATGACTCATAGATATTACTAAGTATATAGAAAATAGTAATCAACTGACTTATCACAAACTATAATGTCACTCACAACTTATTCCAAGCTCCTAGCGGGTTATACGCTTCCTCTAGCTCCTCTTGGCCTGTAAACACACCTTTTTTTGTGTTAGATATTACTAATATTCCTCTTTACATTTACTATATGTACTTAAACATCTCATCATGTATTTCATCGCCAATCCCTCTCTTGTTAGCAACTTTCATATGAGCGTTATTCGCAAACATCAGTGATATTAATAATGAGACTAACTTATAACCATGTGGTACTAACGAGACTAGGCTTAGCGAGACTAGCGAGATCACCTCAAGGAGCGACACCCAGCGATACTTCAGCGAGAGTTGTGAGACGCAAAGCCCCTTTGCGTTACTAGCGACACCCGTTTCGCTGCTCAATCTCCTGCTCTTTAGCGATACTTCACCTTAACGATCCCAGACGATCACTGTTTTCTTCTTTCCCTTCCAATTTGTTCTTCAACCTACTAAATATTGAATTTCAGTCAAATTCATAACTTCCTCCCTTTTACAAACTTGTAAAGAAGTGAGCTTTCTAACTTACCTCAAAATTTCAAACCATAACTCTTCTTCGTTTGAGAGTTATCCTCAAATATCTCCAGCTGCTTTAAATCATCTAACAGTTCAACTCTGATTACTTCCTCCTAGAATTTAACAAATTTTCGTTCGAATTAAGCATAAACATTCTACATGGAAATTACTAAGAATTGAGTTAACTTACCAACCTTAAACGTTCAACCCTAGCTTCAACTTCCTCAGCTCACTCTTCTTCCAACACCGAATAATGTCCAGATTTTTCATCAACAGTTAAGCTCCTAGTTCCAACTTCAATTTCTCCATGAAAATGGTTCGAATTCTACTTAAATTTGATATAACCACCTTCTTCCACCTCTCCTCGTTGTCTGTCTGCGATATGGGATCAATTCTGAGTTCGAAATATGTCTAAAGTGTGTATTTATTCGATGTACTTACTTACATATAAATATAGACCACCGACTCACCAACACCACCATCGCCTTCCTACTTAGGTTGGCCAACGCAACCTTCCGCGCATGGGTTCAGCAACACAGTCAACTTTCTGTGTTTAAATTGTCCAACACCCCATCGCTGGATAGCCGACTAACGCATGTCCTCTCGGCCACTCTTCTATGCTCAAACCTTCAATGCATAGTTGCATTCAACGCATAGTGACCTTCAACGCCTAGTGGCCTTCGACGCATAGTAGCGTTAGCATCCGCATTCATGCCGAGCTCTTTTCTTCTACGCGTAGCTACCAATGGTCTTCTTGTCAAGCCTCAGACGCACCTTAACGCATAGTTCCACCAACTCGTGGCCAATACTCAGCCACTTTTGCTGTCCACTTTCTCTATTCAAGTCCGTCTCATAGTCTCTTCTTAACTTGCCATTCCCAACGCCAGGTAGAGGCTTACAATGTTGTAGTCTATTATGTACAAAAAGGTGACCTAACTCTCACAAAGATGATGGAAAAGTGTTTGGGATTTACAATATTAATGGGCAATGCAATTAGGTAAGTAACTTCATCGTAATTCAACTAACTTTCTAAAGTACAATAAGTAGTGATGTGAAGATCTGAATTCTCTATCTCAAGAGAATAAATATGCGTAAATTTATTAACTACTAGGTTATGTCCAATTTGGCTAACTCATTTATTTCAAAGGAGGAGTTATTTACAATAAGGGATCAAAAGTAATATTATGTGTCAAAGTATTAATATATATTGTAATCAAATTTATCATAATCCATCAACTTAGTTTTTGAGTTGATTGGTAATTAAACATAATATCATAACATGATGTGTTGAGGTTGAATCTAGCATGTAATGTCGTTTTTCTTCTTCCATGTATTTCATCATTTTAAGTTTCTGGATATAAGTAGCAATTACCCTTTTGAAAGTCGGTGGTTCAATTTTCCTAGCTACTCCATATAATTATTAAACTTGAAAATAATTTTTGATTATTGATGAGTGATTTAATAAAGATAATAAAGAAAATATCGAAATGGCACACCAACCCACAAGGCTATATAACCATGGTATTAAATTTATGTCCACGTCTTGATATTTTCACATTTCTATTAGTTCGACATCGACGTTAGAGGCGAATCAACATTTCTATTATATTGTAAAAAAAATCCATAAAATATAGAAATAAAAAATAACAAAAGGTCACTAATGTGAATATAATAATTAATAGTGAACGTATTAACTTGTTTAAAAATCATAATATATTCATTAATATTAATATTTTATCGATATTTTCACAAAATGAAGACTTTGATATTTTCGTCAACATCAAAATTTTAAACCCGTTATAACTATAACTTAACTCTATAAATGACACCAAATAAGATGCCTTTTCGTGCTCAAATTTGACACCTAGTCTTTTCTTCTACATGTTAAACATAATTACAAAGTGTAGCATTTCAATCAAGATAGTTCTATCACTATTACTTGAATAGCCTATCACCTTGATTATAATATTATAGCCCATGGCCGCCGCATGCAGGCAGAGTCCGCAACAAATCTTATATATAAATACGTATGACATAGCCAATATTTTACTTATATTTTCACATTTTTATGAGTTAAAAGGTGTAGATTGATATTTTTATTGTATTGTAAAAAAAAAATCCACAAAACATGCAAATCAAGATACAAAATGTCGCTAATATAATCTTTCAACTCGTTTAAAAAGTATAAAATATTTAGGATTGTTTTCAAATATAGCAAAATGAACTAAAATATTTACAAATAGAGCAAAATTTTACTTTTTATCCTTGATAGGCTTAGATGTGTTTATCTGGGTTTATCATGATTTTTCACTAATAAAAAGTAAAATTTTATTATATTTGTAAATATATCTAGCAATTAGCCATTTAAAACAAATTTTCAAATATTTATTTAATTATTTAATTTTTATTCCTTTTATAATTTTTCAGGAATATTCATTTGCATTGTATTACATTATATTTTCATCAATAATTCTATACAATTTATATATATATAATTGTTGAAGCTGCCTTCCACTAAAAATGCCAGAGATTCCTCGTGACAATTGTTTTTTTTTTTTTTTTGGCATAAAGAAAATCAATATTAAAAATGGCCATGACCATGATGGATTATCATTGGAACAACTCTATTATAAATTCTGTATTGGGTATTGAGAATTTTGTTTGTATTATATTATTATCAATGTGATATATTATAAGCCAGGGTTAGGTGCAGCATTGATTATACTTATCTCTTTATAATGTCTTTACATGATAAACAAAAAATTAATAATTTAATTCTTTAAGAAAAGTCAAAACTTTTTATTACATAGCAATTTAGAGGATTTTTTTTCAAATATAGCAAAAATTAAAATATTTATGAAAATAGTAAAATTTTACTGTCTAGACACATATAGTAGTCTATCGTAATTTATAGCAAATATACGATATATTTTGTTATTAGTTGTAAACATTTTTAACAATTTTATCATTTAAGATAATTTTCTCTATTTATAAATACATAATTAGTGGGCTACACGAACATAATTATAGCTCCCACCTTATTTTTCATATATTATTACGTTGCTTCCCTTCAAACAAAACAATTACAAAAGGTTCAATGATTAATAATACTATAAAATAGTAATAATGATTTGAAAAAAGAATAGAGTGAATCAAAAAAGAAAGAAAAATATGGTGCTACCACTAATGGAGCAGACAAATCTTTATCAAAGCGATGGCCGCGACCTGTGGGACCTAATTTGTTTATTTTTATTATTCCAAATATGCCCCGTTCAAGGCAACGGGGCGCTTTCTTTCCTCCTCTTTCCTAAAAAAAAAAAAATATATATATATATTTACAATAGCAAAATTTTACCATTTATTTGATAAATTATTATCTGTGTCTATTTATGAATCAAAATGTTTATAATAAAAAAATATTTACAAAATATAACAATATCTGGAGGCCGTGATAGATTACTATTTGTGTTTATTTGATAGAATTTATCGTAGATAAACTGTAATATTTTGCTATTATTTATAAATATTTTCAACAATTTTGTCATTTAAAATAATTTTTCTAATTTTAATTAAACTTTAAATGAATAAAAGAAAGAAAAAAAACTGTTGGTGGCCGTACTTTCAAGCTTGTCTAATTTTAGTCCCTATATTTTCAATTATCTAATTTTAGTCACCATACTTCTAATTAATTTTACATTTAGTCCCTCAAAATTATCTTTTACTAAAATTGATTAAAAAAATAATCATCATTTTTATGGAAGAAAGTAAAATAATGTGAATATATTTTAAAAATTTATAGCAGTTATAAATAAAAAAATAATAATAACAATAAATTAACATTGTAAACTAAATTTAAGATTATTAAAATTATAAAAATTAAAATTAGACATATATGAACTAAAATTGAATAAACTATCAAAATCAAAATAATATCTTAACCAAGTTTTTTTTAACCGAATGAAACTTAGACTTCAAACTAATTAGTGTTCTGTTTAATCAATTAATATATTTTTCTGATTAATGTTTTGATCCATGAAAAATATGGGCAAATAGTATTAGCCGTTGAAATGGTCCATTCAAGTATAATTTAGTAGAAAAAGTATTGATTGTTATTTCAAAGATGGATTATTCAATTTCCACCTCAACTATTATGAAAAAGGAAAAAAAAAAATAGCTTGAGAAATTAGAAGTAAGTTGAGTGAATTGTGTTTTGTGAGTTTGTTATGGAAGGCATAATTCTAGGTTGTGGGTTATGATTTGTTAGTAGGAGTGTTCTTCTAGCGATATATATATATTTATATGACCATTTGATAAAATAAATTGGATTTCTCCAGCAATTTAAGTTTTTCTTTAATATGTTGTGAACATAGAAAAAATCAAAACACTAAATTGGTTAATTAATGAGCAAGAAAACATAAAATTCAATCCAAATATAGTTGTATTTTATGATTTCAAGTTTGTGTTTGGTAGCAGAGTCGATAATTAAATATATATTTAAATAATTTTTTAAAAATATGTTTGATAATATATTTGTAAACTATAAAATTAATTGTAGCCACCCACTAAATATTAAGTTGAAGTAGCCACCCACTAAATATTAAGTTGAATATAAACAATTGCTAACTAATTTATGAACTTGTTTTATATTAAACCTTTCTATAATTATTATTTTATAATATCATATAATATATAATATACTATATAATACATATTTTAATTTAATAAAAATAATTGAGTTTATAGTATAAAATATTATACTTATTGTTGTTTTTATCTTTTATAATATAATTCTACATCTTAAAATTTTAAATTTAAAATCTAGGTAGAACAAAAAATATATAAATATTATTTTTAGAATCTGTACGGTTTATCACATAATTTGGGAACAATTTTCGAAAAACATAAAAAACATAATTCAAATTGTTTAACAAACTCAAATATGTTGTATTCCATGAATCTAAAAACATAAAACAGAATTTAAATTGTTTACCCGACATGTCCTAACTTTACATCCCTATAGCTTTCACGTTTTGTCTTTATTTTAATTTTCCATTTCTATTCTTATAGTTAGATCATTTTACGTATCTTAATTTATGTACTTCGAATATCAATTTTAGACTTTATACACCTATAAAAAGAGTGTCTATTATATTCGTTCAATTTTGTTGAGCTCTTTTTCCTTTTAATCGTAGAAACAACACAATAATTTTTATTTTATTTTTCGGAATAATTTGATATAACCAATTTTTTATATATAATTTTTTATTAAAAGAAAATAAGAAGGAAAAAGAAAAAAAAGGGACGTTGTTCCAATTATACTCATATTACCAGACACTTTTTATTTTCTTTTTTTCTTTTTGAAACATATTACAAGACATTTCTTGCCCTTTAAAAAAGGCACGAGATCATCAAGTCTTTATATATACATATAATTTGTTTGACTTCTTAATTCATTTGATAAGTTATTCATTCTAAGTTGATTATTAAAGCATTTAAATTTGAATTGCTTAGTGAAGTTCATGGAGGGAATGAAATGGTTTATCCATATCGTCTCAATTCTCATTTCATTCTTCATTTTGACGAAATTTCTCCATTAATTTTTGTAAGGACCTATGGAATAGCAAGAATTTTTTGAGTTTCATACCGAGAATTTAGTATCTATTTAGTTTTTTAAATATAGATACTATTTCAAGTTGTTCTATTTAGTTTTTCAAAAAAAAAGAAAAACCATTTAAATTATTAATTTTATATAAAGAAGAGAATTTTCTTAAAATTCATAATATAAACGAAATAATTAATCCATTAAAATTATTTGTTTGTCAATACATGTGGTCTAAATGTTCAGGTTTATTGTTAAAACACATGAAATTATCAAAGTCATTAAACAATAATCCGACTTGAAATTTAAATGTTATATATATGTAATGAGTTCTTTTCAAATATAGTAAAAGGAACTAAAATATTTGTAAATATAGCAAAATTTTCATGTCTATCTAAGATAGATCGCAATAGGCTACCATCTATGTTGCAATAGACACAGATGTGATCTATCGTAGTCTATCACAGATAAACTGTGATATTTTGCTATTAGTTGTAAATATTTCCAGCAGTTTTGCCATTTAAAATCATTTTCCATATGTAATTACAATAACAATAAAAACAATATGGGGTAAAGAGGTTAGGGCAAAGTCATGGGAGTCGTTTTACATCACAATGATTTTTTTTTTTCTTCTTACTCCTTCCCTCATTTTTAGTCTCATTAGGGATCTATTAAACACAAAATTAAAAGTAAAGTTCATAGACCTGTTAAATGCGAATATAAAAGTTGCAAGGACTAGATTTGTTATGTATATATATACTCGTGTGTGTGAAAAGGAAAACCCTACGACCCATGAACATTTTTCGATTGCACCGAGTAAAACCTAGTAAACTTAGCTCAACGACTATTAACACATGCTTTCTCGTTCAGTGTCGGAAGTTTTTCAATCCTTCATTGCCATTCCCACAAATTGCTGTACTAAACAAATTGAAAAATATCAATTTATATCTTTAAACTTTGGAGTTGTGTTTATTAAAATTATAAACTAATAATTATATCAATTTACATTATTCTTCAAATTAATAAAGGGACTATTTTCAAATATATCATATTGTAGTCTACCACTAATAAACAGTGAATTTTTTCTATATTTGTAAATAGTTTGATATTTTTTTTTATTTATAATAATTTTTCTTAATAAAGTTTAGAGTGTATATATATATATATATATAAAGCATTTTTCAAGGAAATAGTCAAAAGAGCAACTAATATTTAGAAAAATCAACAATCTGAAGACTAAATAATCACCGTCGGCATCGGCAAATCCCTAGGCCCCGCTCGCGATCATCGCCGTTTGTTTCTAGCCAATGCTTGACTTCCACGCACTTTCATTAACTACAAGGAATAAACCAAAATAAAACAAACAACCAAAACCTAGAAAGCATTTATTCCTCTTTTAATAAATTTAAACTTTGCATACCCAGTAACAATAATGGTGGGATGAGGAATCGAACATTTCATGCCTATAGGATAGAATAACATGCCAATTACTACTAACTTAAACTCGTTTTGATATCTTACACTTTATATTTTTAAATTCTCATTTGATAATGTTTTTATTACTTGTTATTTATTTTTTAAAAACTAAAAACACATTAACATGTTTGATGACTATTTTTGTTCTTCATTTCTACTGTTTTCTTTTTTTTAATAGTTTAAATATATATGGTTATATAATATACAAAATATAGCAATGCATTAAGTTGTATAAAATTTAATTATCAAAGGTCTACATAATTATATTAGTACTGCTAAATTCCAATGCAAAATTAAAAACAATAATACAATTGTTTTCATCTTCGAAATGTTCTCCGCTTTAAAAGTATTAAAGTTCAACTACATGCATTTTAATTGAAATTTTATATATATATATTGCATAATTAAAATACAAAATTTAAAATTAAAATTTAGTTCATGCAACTTTTTGAAATATTACCATTTAAATATAGGAGATGGAGATTAGAATTTACAACCATTAAAAAAATAATTTCATTTTATTTATGTATCAAATATTTTGTCTTATGAGAATATTATAATTAAAGAGTAGTATAAATTCAATTCTCTAAATATATATATGCCTTGACAATGGAGAGGGGTAAAGAATTCAAATCTTAAGAATTTTTAATCCAAAGTATAATGTCTTAATTACCAGTTAATTATGCCGAAATTGACAACTTGCACAACATAGAGGGAATAGGCCGATGATGTGTTTAACAAATTATGATTTGATTTAAATTTTGCTATAACAAAAACTTTAGTTTGAATATTGTATTTTGAGTAATAATCAATTGAAACTTTGATAGTTAATTGTCTAATAATTTATTATTATTAAGTTTTTTAAATTATCTTATTTACTAACAATATTATTGACTAATACTCTGGTTCGAAAAAACAAATGGCAGCTAGGTGAACAACTTATCTTAATTTAAATATAGAAAATAAAAGAAAGTCTATTTGCAAACATTCGAGTATATAAATTTCAATTAAAAAAAAATTAAAAATAAAAATAAAAAAAATAAAGTTGATCATTCATAGTTTATTTGTTTTATTTTTCCACTTTTTAAATATAATTTTCAAATCTTATCCAAATTACAAAATAACAACAACAATAATAAAAATAACAGTCAACATGTCTTTTAGTTTTTCCCTCTCTTTCTTGCTTTTTGAAATTCTATCATAACCTTAAAAACCCTCTTTGAAATGTTTAATCACAAAAAGCTAAGAAATTAATGACAAACAAGCTTATTATTTTCATCCTAAAAAAAAGCTTTATTTTAAACAAAACATAATATAAGAAATAATAAATTCAATAGTTCCACTCTTCTTCTCTATCTCAATTGTAGTCTTGGTTAAGAGGATGGGTTCTCAAAGATTTCAGATAACTTCTACGTGTCTTTTTAGATTTGGTCTGATATCAATATAATACTTAAAAGATTTAAACATGATTAAAATTTCTATAATTAGTCACAATCAACTTTTTTTTTTTTTTAATTTTATGAGGATGAATTAAATGAGAATTACAATTAGTAGATGAAACAAATGTATGGTACAAAGAAATTGACATAATCAAGTAGGTTTAATATGAATATATTGGTTCATGGTTGTTGGACACCATTGCTAGCAGCCAAATTACATGGGTTGAGCAAACCAAACCCCAATAAAATATGAATTTTTTAATAAACAATTATATCTTTGAGGCTTCATAAATTAAAAAAAAAAAAAAAAGGGTTTAGTCGGAGAAAATACAAAGTGGGCAAAGATATTTGATGGGTTAATATTATAAACCTATTAGTGAAAGTGTTTTAAAAAAAGCACACACATATACACATATATTTGTAAAAGTGTTTTAAAAAAAACACACATATATATATATACACATATATTTGTGAGAGTGTTTTAAAAAAAAGTACACACATATATGTACAGAAAGTGTTTTAAAAAAAAGCACACACATATATGTACACATATATATACACATATATTTGTAAAAGTGTTTTAAAAAAAGCACACACATATATATATACACATATATTTGTGAAAGTGTTTTAAAAAAAAAGCACACACATATGTACAGAAAGTGTTTTAAAAAAAAGCGCACACATATATGTACACATATATATACACATATATTAGTAAAAGTGTTTTAAAAAAAGCACACACATATACACATATATTTGTAAAAGTCTTTTAAAAAAAGCACACACATATATAGACACGTATATTTGTGAAAGTGTTTTAAAAAAAGCGCACACATATATGTACACATATATATACACATATATTAGTAAAAGTGTTTTAAAAAAAGCACACACATATACACATATATTTGTAAAAGTCTTTTAAAAAAAGCACACACATATATAGACACGTATATTTGTGAAAGTGTTTTAAAAAAAGCGCACACATATATGTACACATATATATACACATATATTAGTAAAAGTGTTTTAAAAAAAGCACACACATATACACATATATTTGTAAAAGTCTTTTAAAAAAAGCACACACATATATAGACACGTATATTTGTGAAAGTGTTAGCACACACATATATGTACACATATATATACACATATATTTGTAAAAGTGTTTTAAAAAAAGCACATACATATATATACCCACATATATTTGTGAAAGTGTTTTAAAAAAAAGTACACACATATATGTACAGAAAGTGTTTTAAAAAAAAGCACACACATATATGTACACATATATATACACATATATTTGTAAAAATGTTTTAAAAAAAGCACACACATATATATACACATATATTTGTGAAAGTGTTTTAAAAAAAAGCACACACATATATGTACAGAAAGTGTTTTAAAAAAAAGCACACATATATGTACACATACATATACACATATATTTGTGAAAGTGTTTTAAAAAAAGCGCACACATATATGTACACATATATTTGTGAAAGCGATAGATTTCTCTTGAATTTTATCTTAATGTTTGTACGGCCTATTTTCTCTAATAACTTTTTGTTTGAGCTGGTCATAAATTTAAAAAAAAAAAAAAATCAATGCTTCTAACAAATAATATTGGGAACAATAAATTGTTGTGAGTTGAATCATCTAGCCTATCAAATATGAAAGAAAAAAAATTGTATCAATCAAGGTTCTAGGTAATTAGTACAAAATGACTAATTTAGTGTGACAATTATATCCTCAAACGTTAAATTAATAAATTAAACTATCGATTTTGTATAATTGAAAAAATTGGACCTTATTGACATGATTAAAATGTATTATTGTTAATTAATGGGCAAGATTGAATTATATTTTGGTATAATTATTTTTTAAAAAATGTATTTTAGTTTAATTATAAATTTGGTTTATGAACTAATTTTATGTCTATATCAAATAGACAGGTAAATTTAAAAAAAAAATGTCTAATAAATTTCATAAACTTTGGATTATATTTAATAGGCCCTGAACGTTAAAAATATATGTCAGATAGAACACTAGATTTTTCTTTTTGTTTAAGATTGTTTGACGTATTCAACATTTTAAAATGGACGGATTTATTAGACATTGTTGTGTAATTTGTTCAATTTAAACTAAGCATGAATTTATCCTTATGCCTTGTTGATAATGTAAAGCGTTTGTTCAATTAAACGCAAGTTTTCCTATTAAAAATCCAAGTGCAAGTTTATAATAGGGTTACTGGAGAGTCTAGAATCGAACGCAGGGATTTGAGAAAAACTAATGTTAAGAATTTGTTGATTTGATACAATATTCTACATAAAAGAATGCGTTTAAAAGGATGCGTTGAAAAAGCTTTATAGAAATTAATTACATATGAATATACAAGTGTGAAAATGGATGGGTGACATGGAGAATGATGATGCGTGGAAAATGGTGGTGAAAAACATTAAATATGAGTACAGTCAAAACAACAGACGTTGATATGTAGGAAAATAAATAGAGAAAGTAGGATTGAGAAAAGTTCACTAACATTTTCCTAAGTATTACTTAAGTGAGCGTTCATATCTGAAACTCAAAATTGAGTACACATCTCTCGATGCTGAGAGATGTTTTGACACCATCTATCTTATCTCTAAGACGTACGTAGAGTTTCTTTTAGACAAAGCGACTAACTTTATCTGTAAAGCTAACTATTTTCTTGTTTAAAAGAAAAATGTAATCACTTACTCTCTCAAGCAATTGATTATGTTTACTTAAACCTATTTGTTCCATAGATTCATCCAAGGTTTTTAGTACACATTTAAACAAGATGGATACGACTTAAGCAAAACTTGAAAATTGTTAGTTTCATGCACTCAACCCATTGAGAAATTAGTTGGCCATAATGGATAATGAGAGTGTGATATGAAATAATGGAAATATATAACAATCTAATTTATATTAAAGAAATCGTGAGTCTTTCAAAATCAATATCTCAATACAAATAAGAAAGTCCTAGAAAATAAAGCAAAGTATGGAAGAAAATAATGTCAAGCTGTCAATTGCAATGTCTTGCTTCTTGGAGGCTTTAGATGGTGGCTGTTTGATTTCTTACACAGATGGAGGATGTGGATTATCACTTTCTGAGAGACAGACTAGGCTCTCACTCAAAATTTCTCAAGGAAAAGCTCGAGGTTGAAGATGGAGGTGGAAGTAAGGGAGATTGAGCAGAGCTTTCACTAAGTTCTTTCACTCTATCTTCAAATTGAGTTCTTGTGAGCTATTTATAGGCATCAAAAAGTTGATCCTCATGATTGTCTAACGCCTTTGCATTTAATTCTATGCTCTGCTACAGACTTCTTCACTTCACAGGTTCATTAGCTCTGTCGTGACTTAGTCAAATCAGTCATCCACTTGCATGTTGACATGACGGTCACAGCCTTTGCATTCATATCTCTTTTTTCTTCTCGACGTTGGGTTTTCGACGTGCTAATCAATTGATATGACTTGGTCTCACATTTTCTGGCAGCATCTTTGTTTGTATTTAGTTGTTTTTTTGTCTCTTTTTATTGAATCCTACATTAAAAAAAGATACAACTCTCACAATTTTCAAGATAAAAACTTTTGTAAACATTATGAACGTAGATTTATTCTTTTGACACTATTTGCTTCTCAAACTCATGTGTTCTCTTCTAAATTAATCTAATTATTCAAAATAAATAGTACAATAACTTGTATTTCTATTAAGTTATCAGATATAATTGAATTTTTGTCCAATGAGATCGTAAATGTTTAAAAATGTCGTGAATAGATTTAGTATGACAAAATCGAAAGTTTAGAGAGACTTATTAAACACAAAATCAAAAGCTGACGAGCCTTAGTAGATACTGACTTATAAGACAAAAAATTAAAAATTAAAAATTCATAAATTTATGAAGACACTTTTTAAGTTTAGAGACCCATTTAACACAAACTTAAAAAGTTCGTCGACTAAATTTATCTCAATACTCATGTATATTTTTCGCTTATAATGATAAATGTTAGTTTGATTTACTTTAGAATGCAAGATTATAATGATAAATGTTAGTTTGATTTACTTTAGAATGCAAGAAAAAGGCAAGTAGACCTCATTTGTAACCAAATAAAAAAGGTTTATGCCACATTAGGTAGGGCAAATCATGGATTTTCCCTTAAGTAGTAAAAAATGTTATTAATTATATATTAAAGTTTTAATATATCTCTTTCTTAAAAACTTTTGTATCTTTCTCTTTTATTTGCTCTTTCAAGAGCAATTGAAAAAAAAAAAAAAAAAAAAATGTTTTTTTTTTTTTTTTTTTTTCTTAAAAAAGAAAAAAAAAAAAAAAAAAAAATGTTTTTTTTTTTTTTTTTTTTTCTTAAAAAAGAAAAAAAAAAAAAAAAAAAAATGTTTTTTTTTTTTTTTTTTTTTCTTAAAAAAGAAAAAAAAAAAAAAAAAAAAATGTTTTTTTTTTTTTTTTTTTTTCTTAAAAAAGAAAAAAAAAAAAAAAAAAAAATGTTTTTTTTTTTTTTTTTTTTTCTTAAAAAAGAAAAAAAAAAAAAAAAAAAAACCGGGTGTCGTCATTTATTTTGGAGTTTTGAGTTCACCTTTTAATAAATATTGATTTGAATTACACAATATTTTAATTGGATTGTTATATTTTAATTGGATTGTTATATCCTAAAGGTAATAGACCAAATAATATATTTTGCACTAATAGTTAAAAGAGTGTAACACACGCCACAAATTATTTGAATGATTTTAGGAGATAGCCCACAACCTCAACTTAGTTATTTACATATTTATAATTTTAGGTATTTACTATAAATTATTTATTATTTGTATCTCTTACCAAATAGTTTAATTAATTCCATCAATCACTATGGTAGTTGTTTAAAAAAAAACAGTAGTATATGACTGACAGAGAGATTTGTATTTTCCATTTAAACAGAATAATATTGTGTCTTAGCGATTAAACAACATTATTATTTTGAAAAATTATTATAAATAAAAAATATATAAAATTATTTATAAATATAAAATTTTTTAACTATCGGTCCGCGATAGTTCTATTGTGATTTATCGATAATAAACGATTAAAATACTTTCATATTTATATATAATTTGAGCTCATTTTACTATATTTAAAAATAATTGTTTTAAAATAGAAACAAACCAACTCTATTTGATCTGTTAAAAAAAGAAAAATAAATAAAAATAAAGTGCATTGAATACATTATAATAAAATTTTAATTATCAACACCAATTACTGAATATTACGTTAAAACGAGTTTAACTCGACAATAATTAACATGATCTTTCATTTAAGAAGTGGGAGGTTTAATCTTCTATCAATTTCTATAATTGTTGTACTAAAAAAATTTAGTCTATCCTACTTTTTTAAAATAAAAAAGTTTTTTAAAAAAATTATTTGTTTAATAGATCAAATATGACCTAAATTTCTGGCGGTTATGGTTCCTTTGTTCAGAACAACTTGTCATATTCATTCCAATAGTGGTTTGACTATATGCGAAGCCTCCCAATTTTTAAGTCCTCAAGATTTTGAATTCGGCGGAAAAAGAAAATAGAAAAAAAAAAGAAAAAGAAAAAACCTATTAACCTATTTATCACAAGATAAAGATGAGCGTTAAATTAAAAATGACCCAATATTTTGAGGAATTGATAGGGACGTGTGCATATAGTTTGTACCAAAAAGTTATACATTTAAACTACGGTTGATGTATAAGTATAATGTTTAAAATTAAATGTTAAAGTTAGCATAATTTAATTAATATACGAATGTGTTAGCGATTAAGAAGTTTGTGGTTTGAATTTTTTTTTATTATCCTTATTGTTTTCTCATTTTTTAACATAGTTGAATAAAAATTATCATATCGAACTAATACAATCAATCAAATAGGAAACAATAAACTTTCATCAAAGAATGAGAAAAATGGGTAGGTGTCGAGAGACCAAATTGAAATCCTGGGCAATCAAAAAGAAAAATAGATATACAATTTTAAAAATATTTAAACTAAACTAAAACTAAAATAATTATTATAAAGAAGAAAAAAATAGAAATATTTTCAAATATAGCAAAATTTCACATCTAAATATGTTTTAGTTCATTTAATTACTATATTTAAAAACCCTTAAAAGTTATGACTTAAATAACTGATACCGGTTGAAAAGAATCAAATGAGGTTAAGCAAATGTAATTATGTTACTATTGGTTACCATGAAGTTTTTAATTTTTAGTTTTGTAATTTAGGTTTGTTTTTTACTAATTTCTTTTTCATGAGTTTGTTTGTTTGTTTTTTTTAAAGAAAATATTTGAATTATTAACTAAAATTTAAAAATAAAAAACTATTGTTTAGAGTTGGTCGCATAAATGGTAATTAGGCTCAAAATAATAGCTTATGTAGCACAAGGATAAAATAATTGCTTATATAGCCCAAAAATAGGCCCAAATACTGTAAAAGACTAAAAAGCCCACCATTTCACGCGCTTCTTCTTCCCAGTTTTCTCAAATTGAAAGCTATCATCAATAGCTACTATAAGCCATTATCACTAATAGCTACTATCAGTCATTATCATTAATAGCTTTTATTAGCACCCATCATTGATACACTTTTATCAATTAAAATTAACCTTGAAATATTAATACTTGAGCTATCAGGGTTCATCAATGATAGACTTCTATAAGTACTTATCAACTTTGAAAAGAAATCATCAACTTAAGCTATAACAGTGATGGAAAAGTGTTAGTGGGTATCAATGATAGACTTTTATAAATAACTATCAATTTTGAAAGATTAACACTCAAAGTAATCAGTGGTTATTGCTGATAACCTTCTATCATGGTCATCAATGATGTTTCTATTGGTGGTTATTAATTTTGAAAGATTAATAATTAAAACTATCAGTGATAGAAAGCTATCAATAAATATAAACGATAAACTTCTGAGAGTAATTATCAGTTTTGGAACATTAACACTTAAAAGCTATTAGTTGTTACTGATGGACTTCTATTAGTGGCTATCAGCTTTAATTAGTTATCAATGATTATTAGCTACGTTGCTGAGATTCAAACAATGCTCTCCACTTACGATTCACTAATATCAGTGACATGACTTAGATAGATATTGTTGATATCTACCTAAGTTATATCACTGTTATAATTGATAATTGATATTAACAGTATATGGATATCACTAATAACATGCTATCATAGTAGCTTCAATTATTGATAGTATCACTCAACAACTTTCTTCACCTGATCATGTTAAGAAAGCTTACTTTTTACTTTTAAAGTTAACCACCTGACAACTTCCTTCATCTAATAGTGATATCACTGTTAGAATTTTATAAATGTTTAGTAACTTTGAAATATTAGGCTATCAATGATAAAAAAAAAAAAAAAAAAACTATAACTAGCTATCACTAATAGACTTTTATTAGTGACTATCAACTTTGAAAGATTGACACTTCAAAGCTATCAATGACTATCACTAATAAACTTTTATTGTGGCTATCATTAATTGATTTCTATCTTTGATATTATCGATTTTTACCTAAGTTTGTTATCATTGATACATGAATACCACTAACATTTACATAAGTTCTATCATTGATATCATTGATAATTGATACCACTAATGTCTACGTAAGTTATATCACTAATATTGTTGATAATTGATATTACCGATACACAGATATCACTGATATCTATCTAAGTTATACCACTAACATACGGATATCATTGATATCTACCTAAGTTATATAATTGATATTACTAATATCATCGATTTTAAATGCTAGAATTTACCAAATTCATATTTTTCACATTTAAATAGGGCTTTAGTGAATTATTTTCTAACATTTAAAAACATGAGTCATGGTTAGTGAACTCCGCAATCAATGATAGAATTATTTGAGTGACTAATTTATAAGAATATTAGTTGCTATCACTGATAGGTTTTGTATTATTATGTCATAGTCTACCACTAATATCTACTAACAGATCCTATAAGTTTTAGACTTTTAATTTGATATTGAGTATTTATTAATAAATTATTACACATTAATTGACAAAAGTTTATGAGCTATAGACTTATATCACTGATTGAAGTAATCTCTCAGTGATAAAAGTTTATTACCGATAAACTATAATAGACTTAATCTATTAGTGAAATCATAGATTATCTATAAATAATATAAGTTTATCGTTGATAGACTTCATACTTTTAAAGTCCTATAAAAAGAAAAAAAAAAAAAAAAACTGAGTAAGTTTGATAACGTTCTTTTTTTTTTCATTTTTTTTGAGGAATAACCTTGTTTGATAACCATTATTGTTTCTTATTTCTAAATTTTAAGAAAGTTTTTTTTTTAAATGTGCAAATTTGATAACTAAAAAAATTGTTTCGTTCAAATCTATTTCTATTGGGTATTTATATTTAAGGTTTTGTCATAATAATCAATACGAACGATTGGCTTGGAAGTGTTTTCAACCTCGTCAATTCTTTTTTAATCCTGGAAGATGAAAAGGTTTGGAGAGATGAAATTGGGAAGATGGGGGAGAGAGTAGCAAAAATCATGAAAAAAGAAAAAGAAAAAGGAAAGAGTGGCGAAACTTACGGAAAAAAGGGAAAAGAAATCTACAACGGGGAAACGTGGATCATGAAAAGAAAAAAAAGGAAAAAAGAAACTCAATCTCAAATAGAGATGTTCATTTTTTCCACGAAGATTCTCCGTTTACGCAAGGAATGGAGAGTGAAAAAAAAATTTCCTGAAAGCTAAATGAGGATATTCCCCGTCCCCGTTCCCGCCCTGTTAGTTTTTTTTTTTTTTTTTTGGCTAGTTGCACAAATAACAATTAGGCCAAAATAATAAAAGATGTTGCACAAAGAAAAACATATTAGGAATATGACACAAAATTGGCGTCAGATATCACTGATACCAAATATTAATGACAGTCACATTGGTAAATGACTGAAAAGTTGTAATTAAAAGTTATCACTAATAACTAACTTTATTTTGGGTTGGTTGCACAACCCACCATTTCACGCTTCTTCTTCCGGTTTTCTCAAATTGAAAGCTATCACTGATAGCAACTATCGGTGATAGCCACTGATAGCTACTATCAGTTGATATCACTAATAGTTGCTGTCAGTGACAGTTTTCAATTTGAGAAATACTAATACAATCTTAAAATAGTAACGTAGAAATATTAGCTTTCAATTTGGTATTAGTTATTACTAGCTATTATTGATACACTTTCATCAATTGGAATCAAACTTGAAATATTAACACTTAAGACTATCAGTGATTATCAATGATAGACTTTTATAAGTAGTTATCGACTTTCAAAGATTAACATTTAAAGTTATAAGAGATTAGAAGTCTATTAATGAGAGGTTCATAATTAACTATCACTGATATCTACCTAAATGAGATCATCAATATCATTAATATCATTCATTTAATTGACATATACCTAAGTAATATCACTAATATCTTCTATTAGTGGCTATCACTTATATATTCAATCAGTAACTATCAATGATAGACTTTCATAAAATGAAATCAACTTTTATATCATTGATATCATCGTTATATGGATATCAACTAAATTCTATCACTTATATTGTGGTTATTTGTGATAGCTTCTATCACTGATAGCTTGCTATTAGAGATAACGTTTGCCATTCATTTTTACCATCAAATAACATGCTATCGTTGATAGCTTGTATCACTGATAGCATGCTATTAGTTACAAATTATAGGCATCCCACTTACACTTGAGTTTGTGATTCAACTTTATTAATTAAATTCACTAAGTTGGTTATCAATGATAGACTTCTATAAGTGGCTATTAACTGTGGAAAAAAATCATCAAAGATTAAGCTATCAATGATAAAAAGTATTAATTGCTATTACTAGGGGTGTTCATGGGTTGGGTTGGGTTGGGTGGAAGGACTTTTTAGAACCAACCCGATTGTTCAGGTTGTAATTTTCTTAACCCAAATAACCCTTATTAAAAAATGAACCCAACCCAACCTGCTCATGAAACATTTGGGTTGGGTTGGGTTGGTTCGGGTTACTCGGTTCATTTATTAAAATCTTTGTTTTAAAAAAAGTAAAATGTTAGTATGTAATTTGATTCGATTATTTTGATACATTGAATTAAGATTGACAATTAAGATTGACAACTCAACTTCAATTTTATAATGAAAATTTTCTCTCTAAAGTACTAAAAAACTATTTTTAGGAGTTGTTGGAGAATATATTATCTAAAAAAACAATGAAATTAAATCAACTAAAATGTATCATGAGTGTAAAAAAATACACATTTTAAAATTAATAATAAGTTCGGGTTGGTTCAGGTTGGGTTAGTCTGGGTTGTTTTAGGCGAACTTATGAACCAACCCAACCCATAAAATTTTCATTTAGTTGAAAGATTAACACTCAAAGCTATCAATGACTATTATTGAGAAACTTTTATCATGATTATCAATAATAGACCTCTATCACAGATATCTACCTAAGTTCAATATCGCTGATACATGAATATGATTGATATCTATCTAAGTTCTATCACTGATAATTGATATTACCGATACATAAACATTTAGTGAATTCTTTTCTAACATTTAAAAACATAAGTGATAACTAGTAGATTCTTCAATCAATGATATAATTCTTTGAGTGACTAAGTTATAAGTATATTAGTGACTATCACTAATAAATTTATATTATTATGTCATAATAACGAAGTCTATCACTAATAGCTACTAATAAATTCTATAAGTTTTAGACTTTCAATTTTATTTTGAGTATTTACAATTAAATTAATATACATTAGTTGATAAAAGTATATAAGTCATAGACTTTTATTGCTAATTGAAGTAGTATGTCTGTAATAGAAGCCTACCATTGATAGATTATAATAGACTTAGTCTATTAGTGATGTCATAGACTATTAGTGATAAAAGTTTATTATGGATAAATTTCATACTTTTAAAGTCCTATATAAAAAAAAAACTATTGACCCATTTGATAACGTTCTATTTTTTTTCTTTTTTAAGAAATAAACTTGTTTAATAACTATTGTTGTTTCTTATTTCTACTTTTAAGAATTTTTTTTTCCAGAAAATGGTACTCTAAGAGAATTAGTTTCTTTCAAATCCATTTCTATTTGTTATTTATATTTAACGCTTCGTTATAATAATCAAACTTGATGATTGACTTATTGGTGTTAAGTCACTTTTGAATTGTGCACTTTCAAATCCTGGGTTTGAAGTTTAGCCTTGTATAATCTTTCTAATAGGGAATGGGAAGATGAGGAAGAGAGGGAAAGGTCTGGAGGGATGAGGAAATTGAGAGGAAATTGAGGAGATGGAAATAAAAATTGAAAAAAGAAAAAAGAAAGAAAGGAAAGAAAAAAAAAATGAAGAGATTTGGAAGATGGAAGCAAAAACCGTAAAAAGAAAAGGAAAAGAAAAAGGAAGAAGTATATATGAGAGGAGGGAAAAAAAATGGAAGAAGAAAATATGACGAGACTAAGAAGATGGAAGCAAAAGATGAAAAAAGAAAAGGAAAATATCACAAATGTTTGAATTCTAATAAAATTTAGATTATATATATTAATAATTTGATAGATAATTATATCCCTCAACTTAAAAATTTATAATTGTTTATGTAGAAGTAATCGTATAAAAGTTAACTATTTAATTAAATTTTTCTCATAATAGTGATTTATGTTAACTAATTTTTTAAAAAAGAAGGCAAATGAATTCTCAGCCCGATCTATGAGAATTTTGATCGAATGAAATGAAAAATAGATATGGAGAGCGAAAAAGCCATCACGGACCCCACACCCCGTCGACATCTCTAATCACAAACCTTCAACAAAAAGGGGAAACTTCTCCAACTTATAGACACAAGGGGCAACCATTGGTAGAAAAATAATATATATAAAGAATGGAAATTAATAATTGGAATTTCCTTTTCTAAAAAATAAATGAACCTACCTTTTTTAAGAACATGCTAAATGAAATTACTATTGTGGGTCGCTGCTTCCCTTTACGCATCAGATCGTTCACCAAATCCCACCCCAAAAAACCTCTCCAATAAACTTTGGTTAAACTACCAATTTCAACCCTCTTTAATTTCGTTCCATTTTATTTCTCCATACTTTTAAATATCTAATATTCATCTTCATATTTTAATAACTAATAAAATCAGTCATTATATTTTAAATTATCACTTAATTCTCACCAAATATAATAGAAAAAATATCGATTTACCCTCTAAATTTTTTAGTTATATTAATTAAAATTTTAAACTAATAATTATCTTAATTTAAATCTCGAATTTCCATAAAGATATCAATTTACACTTTTCTACAAATTTTATTTGAAAAATACCATGTGAACCCTTATTTTGTTTCAAAACTCATAAATTATCATAAGCGAATCAAATTTACACTATTTTTTAAGATTGTCTCTAAAAATTGGTAATGCATCAATTCTTACACATATATAAAATTACATCATATTAAGAAAATTCAAATGAGTTTCAAATAAAATGTTAATAAGAGTCAAATAAAATGCTAATAAAGATATAAATGGATATTTTTTTTCAATAAAATATGTTTGAAAGTAAGGACATAAATGGTATTTTAGCCGTAAAATTTAGATGAAAAAATTGTGAGGTAGGGGTGTTCAAATGACTTGACAACCGGAACAACCTTGACTACCCCACCCGAATAATAAGGGTTGGGTTGGGTTAATTTTTTTTTTTGAATTTTTCGGGTTGGATTGGGTCTCGAGTTGCAATTTTGAAAAATTCAGGTTGACCCAACCCAACTCAAATTTCTAATATTAATACTTCTATCATATCATATGTCAACCAGTGTTTTATGGATATACAATGTATTTTACCTAAAGATGGGAGAAAAGAAAAGAAAAATACACACACAACCCCACTAAGGGAGAAAAGAAAAAGAAAAAAATATACACAATTCAATCTAACCTAAATTTTCGAGTTGGTAAAAAAAATGTCTTCAACCCAACTCAACCGGTCTACACCCCTACTCCGAGGTTAGTGGGAAATTGGGGGTGCGAATATTTATTTATTTATATATTTTTGGGTGACGTTTATGGGTCCGGCCTTCTCCACAGGCTCCATATATAAAACCCATGGTAACGAACCTTTCTGCGTGCTCCTGAAAAGAGCCAGAAATCGCGGCGGCTCCCAGTTTTCAACTATTTCTTTTCTCTTTTCTTCAGTCAACTATTTTTTCCCATTCCCAAGCCTTGATTCTTATAATTCCACTCACAAACAATACATCTCACTGATGGAATCCGTCGGAATCAGCATCTACGCCGTCCTTTCATGGATTCCGTCGCGAATGTAAGTCAATTTCTTATCTAGATTCCGAATTGGCCTTGCTGCTTCTCAAGTTGTGCGTGTGTGTGCGTGTGTTTGTGGATTCTCTGTTTGAATGGAGGAGAGGCATGTTCTGTTTGGTAAATATGAGATTGGGAGATTGCTAGGGAAGGGAACTTTTGCTAAGGTTTATTATGGAAAAGAATTGGAATCTGGTGAAAGTGTAGCGATTAAAGTTTTAAACAAGGACCATGTCAAGAAGGAAGGGATGATGGAGCAGATCCAGCGCGAGATTTCTGTTATGCGTCTTGTTCGTCATCCGAACATTGTTGAGTTGAAGGAAGTAATGGCGACGAAGACGAAGATCTTCTTCGTTATGGATTATGTTCGCGGTGGTGAACTTTTTGCCAAAGTTGCTAGAGGAAAACTCAAGGAAGATGTGGCTCGGAAGTATTTCCAGCAGTTAATCAGCGCAGTTGATTACTGTCACAGCCGTGGAGTCTCTCATCGCGATTTGAAGCCGGAGAATCTTTTGCTGGATGAGAACGAAGATCTCAAGATCTCCGACTTTGGACTCTCCGCTTTACCGGAACAGCTTCGGAACGACGGTCTTCTCCACACGCAGTGCGGTACTCCGGCTTACGTCGCACCCGAAGTACTAAGAAGAAAGGGCTACGATGGAGCAAAAGCCGATATCTGGTCTTGCGGTGTGATTTTGTATGTTTTGTTAGCAGGATTCCTTCCATTTCAGGATGAGAACATCATGACTATGTATAAGAAAGTTTTCAAGGCCGAATTCGAATGTCCGCCATGGTTCTCCGCCGAATCGAAGCGTTTGATTTCGAAAATCCTCGTCGTAGATCCAGGAAGACGAATCACAATCGGAGCAATCACGCGAGTTCCTTGGTTCCGAAAAGATTTCTCGAGATCGCTCTCGTTCACGATGAAAGAAATAATCGCAGCCAAAGCAGAGGATTCCGATTCCGAGAGTCCAAAACTATCGACGCCAAAATTCTTTAATGCGTTCGAATTAATATCGTCGATGTCGTCCGGATTCGATCTGTCGAGTTTATTCGAGAACAAAAGGAAGTCAGGATCCATGTTCACATCGCGATGCTCAGTATCGACGATAATGGAGAAGATCGAGACGGTGGCGAAGAAACTGAGCTTCAAGGTATCGGAAGTAAAAGATTTCAAGGTCCGGCTGCAAGGTCCGGCGGAGGGGCGAAAAGGAATACTGTCTGTGACGGCGGAGGTGTTCGAAATAGCGCCGGAAGTTGCGATAGTGGAATTCTCAAAGTCGTCCGGCGATACTCTGGAATATTCGAAGTTCTGTGAAGAAGACGTCCGGCCGGCGCTGAAAGACATCGTTTGGACGTGGCAAGGTGAATGTGTCCCTAACGTTGACGGACGTCACGGCCAATTTGACGGCGACGGATTTTTATGATGAGAACTGAAAAGGAAGAAAACGGTGACGACCGCCTGTGAAAATTGGCTTCTGTTTTAAGTTTTAATTTTAACTGCCTTTTGTTTCAAAACATAAATTTCCTTTTGGAGGGAAAATAGTGCATTTTTGCTGCCATTTTTTTTTTCTTTTTCTTCTTTTTTGTAAATGATAACTTTACTTAACATATTTGATTTCTCTACTGACAAACACCCTTTCTAGGAAGAGTTTTTTTCTAAGAAGCATTAGACAATACCAATTATAGTCTTAAGATACTATGGGTTTCAAAATTCATTTTGAGTAAAAGAATAAAACACTATTTTCCTAACACACCTTAAAGTTATGTTATATGCATCGATATCTGTGTAGATCTTTATATTGAGATTTATAGATATGTAGGTATCAAAATCATATTTCAATTACATTTTCAAAATAATATATCGTATATATTAAACTAAAATATAAAATTGGTTCACAATGTGGCTGAATCCTTTCTCATGATTGTCGATGAGAGAAAATAATTAAATGTCAATGAGAGAATAATTTAATGACAAAGGAGGAGAGCTATGCATCTTCCGTTTATTACTTCTTATTTTCAAATAATATTTTAGTTCATAATTCTTCTTTTTCTTTTTCTTCTTCTTTTTTCTTTTCTTTTCTTTCTTTTTTTTTCTTGAAAAAAAGAGGCTCATAATTCTATTGCGAACTTTAGACTCATGAAACCTTTATCTTAATGCTTTTTCATTAGATAATTATTTTAACTTGACTTTCGGGGAAGTAGTTTGGGATGCAAGGAATCTTTTGGCAAATGCCATCAGAATTGTGTTTATAATTTTAAGATCGATTAAATCAATTGGATTCAATGAATGTTTGAGATAATTGTTTTTTTTTTTTTTATAATTATTTTTAGATTACGTTTTTCAAATAGTTGAAATTTTGAAAAGTAATTGCATCCAGTTTTCAAATTGAATTTTTAAAATGCCGAATTAAAATTTTACAAAATAAATCTATGATAAAACGATTCTTTTTAGATGTAATCAAGATGTTTTTAGATTCATTAAATCAAATAGATCTAACAACTATTTGACAGAAATTTGACAGAATTATTTTTCGAAACTAGAATCCTAAATAGTTGAAATTTTGAAAAATAAACTTTTAAAATGCATAAATATATATATATTTTTTTAAAACAAACACTTGATTAATATTATGTTTCACGTTTTTTTTAATATCCGTGAATGTTCATGAATTATTTTTTTTTATTAAAAAAAAAAAGAAAAAGAAAAAAATCACTGACATAACATAAAATATGAGTTAAATGTAAACCAACTACTGAACCTTAACACATTCAATCATGGGCTATTACTAACACACAACACATTAGTAGTAGGTGAATTAAAATTATAAGCTTTCCTATAAGTTTATTGAAAATTTGAAATGATGTCAATTATGGAACCTACGAACTGTAATTGGGAGGAGACACCATTAATGCACCTACAAATCTACAAGTAAGAAAGAGGAAAAATATTGCAAAGTACAAAATTCATAGACGAAGGAACATTCAAACATCTAACTACGTTGATAAGTATATAATTTAGGTTAGTTGTACTATGTTTTATATGTTATCCTGAAAAAATAATAATAAATAAAGAAACAAACTAGGTTCACGTTGATTTTTTATATTAGGAATAAAAAGATTTTAAATCTTTTAAGGTAACACCATCTTGATTTAATTAGTTATTACATATAAGCCATTTATTATTTACAAGGTGTTTTTTTTTTTTTTTTTTTAATTACCACGGACCAACCTGCGATGATTTATTTTAAGGGTCACTGCACAACATTTAAGTACATTCTATTATTAAGGTGAGTATCAATTATGAACGATGATGATTTTTTTTTTTTTTTTTTTCACCATATGTGAAATGAGGAATCAAACTTATAATTTCGAGGTTGACATTACAAACATTGTGTTATTTGGATTATTTTCATTTTGGCAATTATGAACATCATTAATAGTTTAGTAAAATAAAAAATATATTGATCACATTGGAGTAATGACTTTTTATTTACAATGTCACTCTAATAATTTGTGATATCCCAAATTTTCAAGTAATTTGTTTTCTATAAAAAAAATTAATTATCTTAAATTATTTGGTTAGTTATTTGAATTTTGAAATTTTACTTGGATTAAGTTGAGAAAATAATTCAATTTAACGTAATCGTGATAGAAGATTTGGATTGGATTCAATTAGTGAAAATTTGAATTTATTTGGGGAGATCTAAAAGTTGGATTTAACTTGAAGATTTGAAATTGGGTGAGATTTAAGAATATTAATTTAAGAAAATATGAGGATAAGTTGGAATTAAATTTAAGTTGAGGAATTGATTTGTTAGGAGATATTTTGGTTAAATAAATAAGATTTGATTTGATGAGTTGAGGAATATTAAACTATGTTTTGGGAAAAGGAAAATGAAAATTTATATATATATATTTTTAGGGTTTTGGAAAACGAGAAGGAAAGAGATTTAAGGAAGTATATATATATATATATTTAAGTCAATCTTGGATTCCATTGGATTTTGATATGCAAGCCACCGCCTAACTGCTCTCTCCTTCAACTTCGCCGTCATCTCTTTTCGTGGGATACGCTAGGATTTCAAGATTTGGTTAGACCATGACGGTTGGTTTTGGTAGGTACCGTTGATTTTCTTGTAATACTGTGAATACCCATTGCTGTTTGTTTTAATTATTGTTACCCATCAGGTTTGGGTTTTAGAATGAAGCTTGGAAGGATTTTGAAACCGGAAGCAAGCTGTCCAAGTAGGTTAAAAGGTCCATTTTGGTTGGACCCTACGAAAGATGACTGCGACCGTTGCACTTTGGGTAAGAGATTTGGTCACCCTTATGTCGGAGAAGGTCGAGATTGAAGGAGCTAGTGGTTGGGAATCTAGATTTGGGTGTTTTAGTTGGCTTTGGCTTTGGTCGTTTTTAGGCTTATTCTTGGACTGGATTATTGCATTAACTGGTTATGCTTATTGTGTTCACTGGTATATGGTTAATTAACTTATTGCTATGGACTGGAAACTCTGGTTGATTATGATAGTGATGATTGATTATGTTTGTGATGACTGCTATGTCATGGTGATTGTTATCCTATTTATTATGTCCTGTACCCTATTATGTCATGTACCCTATTAACGTGAACCTTTGGGTAGACTGATTATAATTATGATTATGATTATGATTATGATTATGACAGATGTCCCTAGGGATCACCACCTATGTTTATGACTATGACTTTCGAGATCCCTGTGTGCCTTCGGGT
This sequence comes from Citrullus colocynthis, assembly GCA_031780015.1. Classification (NCBI taxonomy): domain Eukaryota; kingdom Viridiplantae; phylum Streptophyta; class Magnoliopsida; order Cucurbitales; family Cucurbitaceae; genus Citrullus; species Citrullus colocynthis. Next base: position 268,041 of record QLSR01000256.1, read on the forward strand.
TCGCTACTTATGCCTATGCCTATGCATATATTGGGTGCACGTGATAAAAGGATAACAATTTATATTGGGTACACGGGTGCACGTGATAAAAGGATAACAATCTCACTTGGTAGGCCTAGTAGTGGTCATTCTTTTCTTCTAGGCCTAGTAGTAGGTCAGAGTATTTTGTACTCATTCATTTCTTCTTTTCATGTTACGTTTTTCAGGTAAAGGAATTTTTCAGGTAAAGGAAAGGACACATTAACGAATGATGAAAGAAAACATTGATCTTGCCATTGGGACTAGTAAGATGCTTCCGCACAACAAATTTCATGTTTTCATTTTAAGAATTTTGGTCATGTCATTTGGATTCAGAATTTTTTTTTTTTCTTTTAAAATTCTCACTGTCATATGATTTATGCGAGTTTCCTATTAATTGTACGAGGGGTACCCCAATCAAAGATTTTCAGTTATTTGAATTTTGCAAAAGATATTTATTTTAATCAAAAAGTTATTTTGATTTTTTTTGTAAAATTATGAAAAGGAGTCATTTTAAATATATACATGCATATAGTGACGACTTAGTTCAAGTCCTAGTAAGTCGAGTCGTTACATAATTATTTGTCTAAAAGGATTAGCATACCATTTTAGTTTTTGTACTTTAAGATTTTTTTTTTTTTAAATTTGAATATTTTTAAATGTCCAATTTTAATCTTACAGTGTTAATAAATCTTAAATTTAGTTATGATTGTTGGTTTGAAATTAATTTGTATCAAACTTGTAAAATATAGTAATAATTTATATTCAATTAAAGACCTGACATGAATACATTTCCAAAATATATAGTGAGAAAGCTAAGATATACTAATCTACGTCCCGTCGTAGGAGCTGATTTTAAAACTTATTGAAAACAGTCAATCATCATTTCTATAAAGGTAAATCATTATCCCTTTTATTAATGATTTTATGCGTTTCAAAAGAAATGTTATTAAAGAGTCTCAAAGGAACATGAAAATACATAAAAATTATGGAATAGAAATGGAAAAGAGATATAATTAAACCCTTCTAAAATAGTAAGATATTTGGCACAACAAACAATTGATTTGTATATAAAATTAGATATTTAGTATAAAAACTAAAATAAAATATTTTATAGAAGTAGAGACTAAAATAATATTTTAACTAAGACATATATTTTTATAAATATTTATTTAAGAAATAATCAATTACCTACCTGCGATTTATTTTGCTCAGTGCACATGATGGGTTTGGATGTAATAAAAGGCCCAAATTGAATTCATTTGAGTCAGCCCATTTCTCCGAGCCCAAAACTAGATTAAATGGTAGTGTAACGTCCAAATATTATTATTATTATTATTATTATTATTATTATTATTATCATTATTTTTTAAGAAAATTTATTTTAAATGACAAACTGCTAAAAAAATATTTATAAATAATAATAAAATATTATCGTTTATTCACAATAAATTATGATAGGCTACTATTTGCGTTTATCATAATATAGATAGACACATATAATAGTCTATCGTAGATAAATAATAAATTTTGCTATATTTGTAAATATTTTAATTTATTTTTTTATATTTAAAAACATACCTATTTCAAAGTTTATTATTAAACAGAAATCAACAAGCCCACTTATTTAAGGCTCATATAAGTACAAAATTAGAGTTCATGTGTAGAAAAGTCAATTTTAACATTGTTCTTTAATATTTCCGAGGCCTATGCAAAATTGAAAGTTATTAACAATTTTAGAGTGTAACAACTAATTAAAAAAAATCAATTAAATACGAGATTTGCACGGCTTCTAGGTCTCAAAATACATTATAGTTTGGCTACGACTACGTTGGGGACAACGGACCTCTAACGATGATATTATATTGTCCATTTTGGACATACACTCTCATGACTTTGCTTTTAGGTTTCACCCAAAAAACCTCATACCATTAATTGGAGATAGTTATTATCCCTTAAAAACCCATGGCCATTCTCTTATTTAACTGACAGATTGCATTCCCAACACATAATTCAAATTTACATTTAACATATTGGTTAAATTTTAAAAAATTAAAATTTTCAAGCATCGATTCAATACAAAATTGAAAGTTGATGGTAAACCAAAAAAGTTTTGGAATAGCTTGAATCTAAACGTTGGGTAGAAAGATAAGCGTCTTGTAACAAAAGAAATAATAATTATGAACTTTGTCGACCATGGGAGGGTTAAATTGGTAGAAAAACCCTACAACCCCTTGAGTTATCATGCAGCACTTTTTGAAAAGTTGAAAGATTATATCAAAAACACAAATTTCAAATTGTGAGGACTAACCTTGCAATTAATTTTTGAATTTTGAAGGTTTAATTAAATTTGGAAAAGATATGTAAATTACTACTGTTTTGGACAGGTGGGAAAAATATTTTGCCAACTCTGTGAATGTTAGGTTAGATAAATTCATCATTGCTCACTGATTGGAGAATTAAGAAAACAAATAAAGAAAATTAAAAATGTAAAGGACTAAATTGAAAACTTTTAAATAAGATAGACTAATTTGAAAAAAAAATGAGATATATTCAAGAGACTAAACTATGTATATAGCTAGCAGGTTCAAATATATCACTAATATTTTTAATAAGTGATTTTGAAATTAAATATATTTTTTTTAATAAAGTTTACGAAAGCAACATTTTTTTTCTCTCTCTCTTCTTTTTGACACAGAAAATAAGTAACATTCTTTTAATTATTGCATGCCAGCACATTAATATTTTTATTACAATATAAATTTGATATATTTTTAGAATATGATTCTTTTTAAGAAAACATTTGTGAACGTAAATATTAATATTCATTTTAAACTGATAACGTGTGACTGTGAGTGAATATTTTTTGGAAAACAATATCTCCAAAATGTCATTTTATTAATTTTATGAATACTAACTTTGATGTCGACATCTTACTTTAAAAGATTATTAAAAAATTATTTTAAAAAAATTCAAAAAAATTTAAATTAGTAATAAATATTATACACCTCGTAAAGAAGTTAAAATATTTTATTATATTCATATGTATGATATTTTGTTGTTTATTTTTCTTTTCATGTTTCATGTATATTTTTTAAAGTACAATGAAAATGTTGATTCATCTCTCATGTTAATGTTCAACTTATACCAATATAAAATATCAATATAAATGTCGACATATCAATGAAAATTTGATACAAAAGAATCCGAGTCCTTAGCTTTTACCCTAATTTTTTTTTCTTTCTTTGGGAACAATTTCCCCATACTTACTATTTCATGGATTAGTTTTAGAGGGAATTTGAAGAGAAAAATGAAGGTTAAAAAACAATCTTTAATTGGTTTCTATATTTTCGAGGAAGTAACAATTTTAAACTTTAATTTGTAATGATTTAGTCCTGTACTTTCAATTTTGTAAGAATTTAGTCCTTGAATTTTAGTATGTAACAATTTTAGTTCTTGTATTTTAAAATTTGTAACAATTTAGGTCCCTAACATAGAAAAATCATCAAAATTAGATGTCAATTTTTATTAGACTATGTAGTTTGTAAATATTTTGATTCATTTTCTCATATTTAAAAAAGAATATGAAGTTTATTGTTAGACTAGGTTGTTATTCTATTTGCAAGAATAGATTAATTTGCGTACTTGTATTTGTGTCTCAACAATAATTTGAATTTACTAATTTCATTTTGATTTATTTCTATTTTATGTATTTGTTTCCAAAAAAAAATATTGTGTAATGCTGTGGATGACAACATCTTTTAGTACAATTGGAGAAAGGAGGATTTAAACCACATATCTTGTGGTTACTAACACACTCGCATGAAAATTAAACTCGATTATTGAGAACTATTTACTATACTATATTTTAGTTGAGTTATTTATCGCGCTAAAATATATTAGAGTTTTATCTATAATAGAAATGTTTATCAAACTAAAATAAGAGTGAAAAACCAAGTCATATATATATTAAAAAAAAAAAAAAAAAAAAAGAAAAAAAGTTAAAACATCATTAAATCAAATGCATATATTTTTCATAATAAATAAATATATCAAATGCCTGTGGGCCCCAAACCAAGCTTTAAAAAAAAAAAGTAGATCTAGAAGTGAATTCATCACAGGTTTTTTTTTAACTGTAAAAAAGGAAGAAAAAGAAAAAAAAAACATTCCAAAGGGTTTGAGTTTAGAATATATGCAAACACACAATTTTCTAAATAACAATATCTTGATTTAAAAAATTGAAAATACATATTTTAATTAGTTAAAAGTGAGCTAAGTAACAAAGTATGTGCTATTATACTTTCGAATCTCCCATCCATTATGAACTAAAAAAAACCATCTTATTTATTTCTAAAATCTAATTTATTATTACAATTATGGATAGATCACGAAACGCTAATCACACTAATTTTAGATTAAGAACTAGTTTTCTTTTCTCTCTCTTTTTTTTTTTTTAATTAAATGAAATCAATTCATTAAATTAAATGCCTATGGATCACAAAACCAATATTTACTTTTATTTATTATTTAAAAGAAAAAAAGTAATTCTGGAACTGAAATTTATCACAGTTGTCTAAGACTAAATTCAAAAGTATTAGAATTTACAATATATGCAATCACAGATTTTCTAAATGAGAAAATATTTATTTATAAGTATATTGAATCAAAGTAAAAGAAAAATGATAAGAGAAATTACAAAGAATATGAATTAAATATCAAATCGAAGTTTTATTTAATAGCCTAAATATTATATATAATAATAATAATAATAATAATAATAATCATAATAATAATAAAAGCAATAACATATGATTCTAATTGAGAAGAAAAGAATGTAATAAAAACAAAAACGATAAGATAGAATCGAAAAGAATATGAATTAAATATAAAATCGTCATTCTTACTAAGTTTGACTAAAAAAAAAAAAAAAAAAAAAACAAACAAAAAGAGAGGAAAGAGAATTTAGTATAAAGTATAAACTCAAACTCCTCAAGAAAATTGAATTTTGGGCAATTTCAATTTTTCCAAATATTTGTTTCCACCCATTTCTTTTAATTTGTAATATTCTTGTGCGACTCTTCCGTTTCTTTTTTTTAAGTACAATAATAACACGTACCGAGGGGTTGAAGCTTCAATCAAATAGGAAGAGAGTGCATGACAATATTGCTCACCTTAGCTTCTATTTATTTATTTTAAGCTTAAACATTTTGTTAAGACTTTTTTTTTTTTTTTTTTTTTTTTTTTCCCTTCAACCACAATATGAGAGAATAAAGATTTGAATATCAATCCTATTAGTCGAGAATACATGCTTTAGCCACTTGATTAGTTATGCTCATTTCTGACAGATTCACTTATACACTTTTGATTAATCTCACATGACGATCATCGAATCTTTCAATATTTGTACTTTTGATAACCATTTTCTTTTTTATGCTTTGTCTTTTGAAAATTAAGTTTGCAAGCATTATTCCACCTATGTGTTTATTTATTTTATGCTTATATATATAGTTTACAAATATTACTTCCACCTATTTTGACAACTAAAAATTAAATTAGCTTTTTATTAATTTTGATATCGTTTCAAAAAGATTTCCAAGAATTCAAACTTGTATTTCTTTTTAAGGGGTTTAGGGAATAATTTAAACATTTAACTAATAATTATATCATTTAAACTTTAAACTTTTGCAAGTTATCAATTTACACATTCCTTCAAGTATAGTTTCAAAATATTGTGCAAAACATATAATTATTTTAATTAAACATCTAACTGTTATAAGTGAATCAATTTAGACCATTTATAGTTATAGTATATTTGAAAATCATCAATGCATTTTATTCTTACATGTTTGTAGGCTTCTTTTAATATTGGACTAATAAAACGACTATTAAAATTGATACAAGGACAATTTAAAAAGAAATCTTAATTGAGGCTAAATTGATTTGCTTATAAAATTTAGAAGTTTAATTGATAAAATTAGAGAAATTATTATAAATGGAGAAAAATCAAATTATTTACAAATATAGAAAAATTTCACTCTCTATCAGCGATCTTCTATAGCAACTTCTATCACTAAGTTATAAAAGTCTGTCACAATCTATCGTCCAGTGATGGAAGTTTATTACGTTCTTTCGCTGAGAGATAGTAAAATTTTTATATATTTGTAAATATTTTGACTCATTTTACCATATTTGAAAATAGCCTTATAAAATAATAGTAATAATGATAAGGACAAGTTTGATTAGATTTAAATTGTATTATTACAAAATTAATTATTTGTCACCTCCAAATTAAATTGGGAAAATGTCAATTTAATCCCCTAGACTCTTTTTACACACTTCATTATGTTGATTTGTTTGATCATCGTGTGAGACTTATAATTTTATAGGTTCTTTTCAAATATAGCAAAATGAGCTAAATTATTTATCAATGTAGCAAATTGAGCTAAACTATTTAGCAGTCTATCAGTTTCTATCTTATAGATGATATTAGTCTATCAGTGTCTATTCGTATCTATCACTGATAGAAAGTGATTTGCAACATTTGAAAATATTTTCAATCGTTTTGCTATTTAAAACAATTACCCTGAATTTTATATCTAATATACCTTTGCAAATACAATTTTCATATTATCAAAATTAATTTTGAATGATTAAAAGCATGTTTAAAAGTGATTTAAAAAAAATGTCAAAAGTGATTTTATTCATTTCAAAATCACTCTCAAACATGTCTTAAGTTTAAAGCAATATCATCTCACTCGTTGAATAATTCCAACCTAAATCATACTAATCACAATTATTTAAATTAATAAATGATTTATAAGTTAAAAAAAGTATGTTTATTTAAAATTTTAAAATAATAAAAACATGGGTTGTTTTCAAATATAGAAAAATGAACAAAAATATTTATAAATATAATAAAATTTACTGTCTAGACACATATATTAGTCTATTGCGATTTATCGCGGTCTATTGTAGATAAGCGGTGATATTTTGCTATTATTTGTAAATATTTTCCATAAGTTTGTCATTTAAAATAATTTTCCTAAAAATATAGGATTATTTTCAAATATAGCAAAATGAGCCAAACTATTTACAAATATAGAAAAATTTCATTGTTTAGCAGTGATAGAGTACGTCTATCGCTTGTCGCTAATAGACAATAAAATTTTTCTATATTTGTAAATAATTTAATATTTTTTCTGTTTATAATAATTTCCAAAAAATGATATTATTTTAAAATAATGCATATTGATAACAAATACTCTTTTAAAAAAACAACTCATTCCTTTAATTTTACATAAAGAAAATGTTACCAAAAAGTATTTATTTTTAAGATCCCTTAACCCATCTCTAAACCAAAATTCTATCACTATCCACCCCCTAGACATGTAAACTTTTCCCAAAACTTGAAAATACAGGGACATCGACAACTGGAATCAAGCATAATATTGAAAAAACGGAAAACTAAGAATCAAATCGTTATCAAACCATACTTTAGTCATCAAGAAAATCTTGCGAGATTGTAATATATCCCATTTTTTAAAAAGAAGTAGAGACGTTGCAAACATTTTAACCTCTAAGTTAAGATTAGCATCAATATTACAAAATTTAAATTACTATATATTATATACACCTCTAAAGTTACTTTACATTTCCTACCTTTGTTCTCGACGAAGAATTTCTCTCTCTATAATTTTTCTTTTTGGAAAAAAAAATTCTCACCATAAAGTTAGTTAAGTTAATATATGTTTGAACATAAAATAATTAGGGAACATATATACTTATAATAGTAAGAAAAAGAATTCCATGTGACATAAAAGTTTCTAAGTATATCTAATTAATTCAGCCTTCTAGGACTATTTGTGTAGGAACAAAACAAACAATTTCGTGTGTTACGAAAGGAAGGAACAGTCTTGAGGAAAACGAATCATATCTGTCACATAATCAAAATTAATTAAGATTATTATTTACAAAACATTAATTATTACTTATATTACGTGATTAGTTTACATTTTCTTAACTTGTCGTGTAGTCTATTCCTGACCATTAGAAACTATGTTTTTCTTTGAATTAAATCAACTTTAATTACACTTTGAATTAAACAGTAAATATAATTTTAAAATTACAGTGGGTAGAAGTTAAAAGATCACGCGATTAAGAGTAAAATTGAAATGTTTGATCTACATAGGTAGAGATTTGAAACATTTAACATCTACAAAAAGTTACTAATTTTTTATATTGTTAAGTAATACTGAAGTTTGGATTTATATAACTTAGAAGATTTTTGGCATGATATAACATAAAGTTAAAATTAACCAAGTATATAATATAAGTATCAATCCGAACATATATATCTTGATGAATAAAACACTAATTATCATTTTAGATAATTTGATCGGACACTAATTTTAGTTGAATTAAAATAAAAAAAATCAAATTAAGCAAGTACATACATACATTTACATAAGGTATGAGGGTAGCTTTTCTTAGAGGTATTAATGATAAAATTTATGTTACATTTCAAGACTTTAATTTTTTTATAAACAAATAATTTAGAAATGTGAGAATAGAGAATTGAATTTTTATTAGAAAAAAAATAAATGTCTTAACTTGGTAAGCTAATAAAACATGCAAACCAACACACTAATTTAAATATTCTCTAGAGAAAGAAAACTCACAAATCATATATAATTAGTTCCGTCAAATTTATGTTTTAATATAATGATTGAACAAATTAAAAAATATAGGATTTCTTAATTTTTTTAATTTTTTTTATTATTATTATTTTTTAACAACATGGGAAGGGGAGAATTAAACATCTGATTTTGAAATTGATAGTACAAACTTATATTAGCTAAGCTTATGCTTGTGTTGGTGATTAGAATTGCTAAATTAAGTATAATTTCAATTAATCAAGATGTTAAATATTCAAACAGTTGAGCTTATTCAAACTGAACCTCTAACCTCAAAATCGATGATACAAGCTTTGTTAGTTGAACTTTTACTCGTGTTGGCAATTAAAATTGTTAACTTAAATACATACTTTCAATAATACATTCAAAAGTACTACAAAGATTTGGAAGCACATCTGCACCCTGACTAGATGTTAGTCTTTTAGATTAAAGCTCTTTAAAGATTATAATCCAACCTCTATTGCCTTCAATCTTGTTGCATTTATATAATTCTTTTTTTTGAGCTTCTATCTAGTCTCTATTGTATTGTCCTTTAGGACTTCAGCTATTATTGAATATATGTGTCAACCTAGTTGAGATATTTTAGTGCACTTACTAACCTACACTGCATATCTTTTTTTTAAAAAAACTTAAATATATAGTTTAACTGATTAAGGCATGATTATTAAGGCATCATATATTCAGGCTCATATCATTTGAGCTTATGCAAACTAAACCTCTAACTACTACAAGTTTATATCAATTAAACTTAATCTCGTATTGGCAATTAGAATTGTTAACTTAAACATAGTTCTAACTAATTAATTAAAATATAGTATATTCAACCAAAACGTGAATGTTCAATTCCTACTTGTAATATGTTGTTGAACTTAATAAGATAAAAGCTTATCCTTAGGTCACATGCAAATATATATTTTCTTTACATTATCCTTTTGAAACCATAATTAAAATTCGTGTATTGTGGAAAGTTATTCCTTTTACCCATGGAAGAAGCCACTTTTCTAACTTTTCTTTTAGCACCAAAAAAAAAAAAAAAAAAAAAAAACAAACAAAAAAGGTTAGACATGACAAAAGTAGTAGTTAAAAGTAAAGGGAACATGAATTTTGAAATATATCCTTTAATTTCTTAAGTAGTACGCCAATACTATTATATAAAAAGAGACTAACCCAATGGTAAAAAGTATAATTTTTTTTGGTCTATAATATTTCAATAAATCCATTCGTATAATTTTTTTTTTTGTGTAATGAAATTTAAAATAAGACTATTTTGCATGAACTTATCTTTTGAAAAGAAAGAAAGAAAAAAGAAAAAGCGTCCGATTAATGACATCAACATGTGGTCCATTGCTAACCACAAACCAACAATACACAGCTTCAATATGTAAATTTGTTTTCAGAATAATCAGATTTAAACGGAAATAAAATTACAAGTTTAGCCTTAATCTGAATTTAAAGTTTTTTTCAATGTGCAATTAATAACATATTTATAAATAATAAAAATAGTAGTAATAACCAACTACGTATTTGTATTTATTAGTTAATTTATGAACTAAATTTTTTATAGTTATTATTTTAGAAAATTATCTTAAATGGTAAAACTTGCTGAAAATATTTACAACTAATAGCAAAATACATAGTCTATTTACAATAGACTACTATTTGTGTCTATCATGACATACTATTGCAGTTTATTATAGATAGATAGACAGTAAAATTTTGCTATATTTGTAAATATTTTGGTTCATTTTGCTATAGTTGAAGAGAGTTATTTTATTTTCAATATTATATAATTTTGATAGAAACTAAACAAGTTAATGAAATGAAATAATATATTTTTAATTTAAAATTTGGATACCCTATAAAATTAAAAGGAAAATTATTATAAATGAAAAAAAATCAAACTATTTAAAAATATAGACAAATTTTATTGTCTACTATGGATAGATTGTGATAAACTTCTATCGTCGATCTATCGCGGTCTATCATTGATAGACCATAAATTTTTCTAAATTTATAAATGTCTTGACTCATTTTAATATATTTGAAAATAGTTCAAATTAAAAATATAAAAAGTTAGTTTTCAAAATTTCATTATTTGGTATGATTTTTAAGACTTTTTTCATCTAAATCGACACCTTTCATCTTCTAATTCTAGTTGAAATTTCATAATTTGTTATGGGCTTGAAATGGGCCCTATTGAACACAACGTTCAAAATATACTCTTTTTTAGAAACTCATCAAAACTGACACTAAATTTGGGGGTTTAGAATAATAGCATATCTGGTTTAAATCAAAGTAAAATTGTCAAATGATATAACATTTCACAAACAAAATATACTTGATATGTTAGTTGATATGTTAGTAATGTATTTCTGTCAATGTATGAAAAATAGTATATTAGTAATGCATGAGAGAAAATATTACCTAGTTTTACATGACTTTATAGTCCTTAAATTTTGATGTTTGTTTCTATTTTGTCCCTGGAATTTTAAGTGTCTAATATAAGTGATTGAACTTTCAATTATGTGTTTAATAGGAATAGAGCTTTCTATATAGAAGATCTTAATTGTAGGCATATATTCGACAATTGTCTTCTACACTCCATTTATTCCATAAATAGGCCAATAGCTATAGTACACGGACTCCCGTTAATGGCAATAGGTATGGTGGCAAGTTGGCGATAATGAGCAAGGTGGCTGCGGCGAAAGGAGCGACAACGGTAAATTGGTGTGGTGGTAAATTTAGGGCTTCACAAAGAAGGGATAAATGTACATATATATAATGTGATATATATTTGTCTATTATATATATATGAGGATAGTTTTTTAATTAAATTTCTTGCTTTATGATATATACACTTATATATATGTTCTTTGTTAAGCATTGAGTCAGTTTGTGATTTATATATTGTGGTATATATTATTGTTTATTTCTGACTACTTTGAAATTATGATATGTATTGTGATATAAATAGAATTTATGATATATACCAATGATTTACATTGAACATCGAGTTAATCTGTTATTTATATATTGTAGTATAATTGATAAAGGAATTCAATTAAACAAAATATACTCGCAATTTATATATTGTACTGTCATATGGATACTATTATATCTCGAATGGTACAACCATCTATTTAAGTACATTTAAATTTCATATATTGGTTAGAATATTTGCAAGCATTTAATACAATATTCTCAATATATTTAAAAATAACTATGCATCTACCACAAAGACCAACAAGTTGCTTTGAAACTAGTTGTATTTTGTTACATATCATATATACTTACTAATATATTTCATATATTCGTTTGAACATTTGCAAAAATCTAATAAATGTTCTAAGGTATATTTAAAAATCATGAATCTGCCAGTAAAACCAATTGCTTAATACATGAATTGTGTTAAATGAAAAATAAAATCATATTAAATTCATTTTCTCTCTCCAATTGAAAAGGAGAAGAAAATCTCAATTAATTAATACTATATAATAAATGCATTTTCTCTCCTCAACATTAAGAGTGCTTTGTAAATATGGAAAGATTTACTCAATACATATTCTCTCTCATTAATAACCAAAGAATAATTTTAAAAAAAATATAGAAAATGGCTAAATTTGTCTAGAAATTATCCCTAAAAGTCTTTATTGAAAATTTCAAATTTAAAGAATACATTTATAAAATATATGGCCCAAAGATTATTTTTTCTATAAAAATCTCTGATATGTTTGAAAATTTAAAAATTAATTGATTTATTATATATGAAATGACATATGGATGTATTAATGATTAAGAGATATATCTAATGAAAAGGGGTAAATTTTTATCAATTTTATCATATATAAAATTGAAATGTATATATAATGAAATTTCAATCCCAATTTGAAAAACAAGAAACATGATGAATTATCAAATAGACACTAAAGTTACAAAAACTAAAACATAACTAATGGTTTGTTTGGAATCTCATAATTTTGGGAGATTCTTGTTATTGTAAAAAAAAGAATGATTTTGAAGTTTCGAAGTGATTTCAATCCTATTTTTACTTAAGAAAAAATTTTTCTTACTAGAATGGTCAGATTTTGCAAGATTTCATAAGGTTTAGAAGTAAATTACTAATCTAACTTTATCATATTCTAATTTTCAATTAACAACTCAAAGTTAAAAGTCTACATTAATAAATTCTTAACTTTTTTTTTTTTCTTTTAGTTATCATCGAAACACAAAATTTTGAATACATTTTCACTCCAAATCATTTTCATTTCGAATAAGATAATTAATTTAAAATTCATTTTTCGTATTCAAATTACAGAATTTAAAATCATTTATAAACTTTCTTGAATTAGGATAAATTTAACTTCATAAGAAAATAAATAAATAATCAAACTTTTCTCATTGCCATTCAAAATATAATGCGAGGAAAAAAGTCATTTCATTTTCAAAAGCGTGTGGGACCCTAACACACTCAAGTCAACCGTTCCACTCTACTTTCAAAGTCAACATAACCACAAAACAAAACTAAAAAAGCTATTTTAAAAAAAAAAAAAAAAAAAAAAAAGTGTGATGTAAATTATGAAGATTGAAGGGGGACTAAGAAAAGAATTCCAGAACCGACTTCTTCCAGAAGAACGGGACCCACCCATCCCCACAACTCAACAGACAAAGACACAGACCCTTATTTGCAAATTCATCTTTTTGCTTCTTTTTTTTCCCCTCCCTATATATAAGTCTTCTTTCTATAATCACTCAATTTTCTGCAAAATCATTCTTCTTCTTCTTCACAAAAAACCCCCCAAATTTTCTTCTAATTTTTCTTTACATGCAGCAGCAACAACAACAATAATAATAAATCTTAACCTTTGTGTTTCTTTTTTAATCTCAAATTAGTAATATCTATGATGGATATTTTTTTGGATCTTAATGTTGATCCTACTTCTTCTTATGCTAATTCAGCCATGGATGAGGCTCTTCATTCTTCAGTAAGTTTAATTTTCTTTTTATTTTTTGTGTGTTCTTTTTGGCTATTTTTCATGGTGAATTTGGATACAATTGAATGGATTTGTTTAACTTNATGTTTTCAAACTTTACTTAGTGGAGTGTTACATAATATATATACAAAAATTAATTAATTAATTTATAACAACAATTTTTAATATTCTCAAATTTGATCAAATTTTAAGACAATAATCAAACATTAACATACTTCTAAGTTGTGTTTTGATACAAATTTTCTTATTTTTAAGCATTAACGAGCCTACCATAATTTTCCCCTTTTATTTCTTATATTGACATTGACTTGAATATAACTCAATCGATGAAAACTAAGACATAATAACTTACCTTGGCATGGCCAAAAGTTCGATTTTCCACGTCGTATTGGTTGCACTCAGAGAAAAAAAAAAAAAAAAGGTCCTCCAACATGTCGGAGTTGTTTACCCTAATTGTATATCAATTTGTGATGGGTACTTAGTCACTAATCGAAATGCAGGGAAGTGAGTCGTCAAGCTCGACATTGGAACAAGAGTTGGATAGAAAAATCCAAGAGAATGGGAAACTAAGTCAAATGCTAAGAATAATGTATGAGAAATACATTAATCTTCAAAAGCAAGTGATGTATCTGTTGAGCCACCAAAAGCAAAACTCAGAAATGGAAGGTGTTTGTTCAAGGAAGAGAAGGGCAGAAGGAGAAGAAGATAATTATGAGAATTTGGAAGGGATTTGCAGCACAAGAGATGAAGATTTCAACAGGTGGCTTAAGAGGCCAAGATTAAATGGAAACTCAAAAGTTTCTAAGGTTTTTGTGCAAAAAGATGCATCAGATCCAAGCTTGGTAATTTTTGTAACCCTAGTTTTTTCCCCATGTTTTTCAAAACAAAACCCTAGCTAGGTTTTAGACATTACTAATTAGGGTTTCCGCTCAATGAAAATTTTTTGTTTTTGGTTTTCTGTTTTCCATATATATATATATATATATATATATATATAAAAGATTGTTCATATATTTTTTTTCTTGGTTTTGATTTCCCAATTTTTAAAATTTAGCTAAATTTCCAAAAATAGGGGGGTGGGGGACAAACAGTTGACTTTTTAAAGCTTGGATTTAGCAGTTTGTTTTGTTGAATTTGGGTAAGGAGACTTGTAAAGATTGAGATTGGTATGTGATTTTTAACCCCCACTCTCCAATGTACCCTCTTATCTATATTATTAAATAAAAAATAGGCAAGGTTTTAAAGCTAAGAACATAGGGATAAAAGGAGAATGTTATATAGTCATATAGATTAAGGTTAATTAGATGGTTATTTTGGAAGACAATACTTTGATTATGTCATTGTCTCTTCCATAAAGGATCAACATATGCATGGGTGCTCGGAATATATAATTGACACGTACTTCTTTTCTTTGAAGTCGTAGGTTCGAATTTTCATTATTATAACTTTAACCGGTAACCTCAATGTAAAAAGATCTAACATTAATTTTGGAGAGAGACTTTAATTTGATTGAGAAACCCTAATTAATTAGTGTGAATGATATCTATGAAAAAGGTGGTGAAAGATGGATATCAATGGAGGAAGTATGGGCAAAAAGTCACAAGAGATAACCCTTCTCCAAGAGCTTACTTCAAGTGCTCCTCTGCACCAAATTGTCCTGTCAAAAAGAAGGTAATTCCCTCAAAAACTTTCAAACTATGCCTAAAAGTTTTCTATAAAAGCAGTTGACACCCCGTTCGTTTGATAATGCTTTTTGTTATTTTTTTTTTATTTTTATTATTTTTTTTTCAATTGAAAACAAAATTATGTTTGGTAAGATTTTTTTATTTCTTGTCTTCTCTCTCTCTTTTTTTTTTTTTTTTTT
>QLSR01000256.1:283698-294557 GCA_031780015.1 Citrullus colocynthis
ATTTTAAATTAAGATTAACTATGATGGCCTTTTGTTCTCTTAAATTATAATTAAAAATAAATAGTTTACATGAAAACTAGTAGTTAGGTTAAATTGAAAATTGATCAATGGTTTGGAAAAAGTTAGATTTTAGTTTTTATAGTACTAAAAATTAGAATTTAGTTTTATGATTTGATAAAATTCCATAAATAATCATTATGCTTTGGTTAAAGAAAAATGTACTTCATAAATAGTTCATACCATAGGAACTATTTATGAGACAAATCCTAAATACTAAATTCTAACTTTATCCGAATTATAAGAACTAAATTTACAATTTAACCTAGCAATTATAAGCATCATATTCAAACTTATTATCATATATTACTTCTTAAATATTATCATTATATATTTTGTAGTAAAAAATGATTACTACGAAAAGTTAGAATAAGAAAAATTAAATAGAACAGGAACTAGATATTAATTGATCCAATTAGTTAAAAGTTATTACCATCTAAAACGTTCGATAAATTGATATCCACTCCGATTAAAATCACAAATAATAATAATTATTATAATAATGATTTTACCGTGTTTGTTTAGGTGCAAAGAAGTTTGGAAGATCCAACAATTTTGGTGGCCACTTATGAAGGGGAACACAGCCATGCCAGCCATTTTCAAACTGAGCTTTCTTTAAGGTCCATCAATGGTGGCAAAGGCAGTGCAGTTCCCGTCTTAGCCACGATCAAACCGTCGTGTGCTACCGTGACTCTCGATTTGATTCACGAAGACGGGCTGTTTAAGAGTCCTAAAGATTACGCATCGTCGGAGTCGGCTGAGGCAGCGGTTTGGCAGGAGTTTTTGGTACAACAAATGGCCTCTTCTTTGAAGAAGGATCCTGAATTTGCTGGCATTGTTGCAGGTGCCATTTCAGGCAAGGTTTTGGGAAGCCAAACAAACAGAGAATAAAACCTAAGTGAAAAAAAAAAAAAAAAACCCTAAAGAAAACCCTACAAAAACCCTAAAATCCTTAAGGCTTTGTGTTCTACATTTATTTTAATTTCTTTGAAAGTACCATCTTAGCCTTTTGTGAATATTTGTTTGTTTGGATTAGACAACTTTAATTGGCTGGGTTACAAATGATGTGTTAATTAAGCGCTCTATCACTCAATTACCAAAGATTTTAAGAACAGTCCAAGTTCATTAATAAACAACAATTTTCTTGAATTTCAATTTTGTTTTGTCGAAAATAATTTAACAATCCCACTTGAATTTATTTATTTATTATTATTATTACATAGTCCATGAATAACAAATGTGAAATGCTATATGTTATTATGTATGTTTTGATTCTCTATTGGTTGAGAGAAAAGAGGATAACTAGAAAAGTGAGCAAATTTTGTTATAATATTTAACTTTTTTTTTTTTTCCTAATTCATTATCATGGAGCAGTAGAAATTCCTACTTACTTTATATAGCGTTTGGTTATCTTTATTTTTTAGCATGTTTTTCAAATATTCATTAAGAGGAATTAGAAAATAGTGTAGATGCTAAAATGAAAATCCTTTCCAATAAATGTGAGCCACTCCTATGGGATAGGGTGTGACTTTAGGATACAATAACTTTAACTGAAAAAATCACTTTTTCTTATTAGCATTTTCGTAACAAATACTATTTAAAGTGTTTTTCTAGGTCTATGTGGCTTTTTAAATTTATGTTTCTTTCTAATTATCTAATTATAAAAAAAGAAATCAAGTTTTTAAAACTATTTTTTTCTTTTAGTTTTTCAAAATTAAATTGGTTATTGAAAATTACATTAGTAAAAAGTAAATAACAAACAAAGAAACTTATAGATCGGAATAGTCATAGTGTCTATAAACTTAATTTTTGAAATTCGAAAATAACAGTGCTCTTACAATTTTCTAAGTTGCTTTTAATTATCTAATCTAATACACTGTGAAAATATTGAAAAACTACTTTTATGATCATTCTAAATCTCATCCTTAAGAAACCAAGAAGAATAGGTCAAAATCACACACACATGTAAGAAATTGAAGTTCAAATTTGTACATTATTATTAATGATGAGAGAAATGATTAATTTTAAGAACCTACCTAGATTCTCATCAAGTAAGAACCTGCGTTTGATCCAAAGCTTTCACATAAAATCCCTAACAATTCTCCCAATTCTATTAATTAGTTCAAAAGAATTTCAAAGAAAGTGTGACTCGATAATTTAGAAATATGAAAAGAATTAATCATCTAAACTATAATTTTTAATTTTTCCCATCTCAAAGTCTCATACATATAATAGAATTCTAAAACAATTGGTCATTATCAAGACAACTGTTCGAGCTAAATATATATATAAAATAATAGATTAAAAACACTTTTCAATTTAGTCCCTAAATTTTAATCGGTAACAATTTAGTCTTTATCTTTATATTTTGAAATTTGTAACAAATTAGTCTTTATCGTACAAACTTTCATAAAAAAAATCAAGTGTCCATTTTACTGCGTAAGGACGTTTTAATTAAATTTTAATAATACTTTTTATGATAGGGACTAAATATTTACAAAATGTGAAATATATTGATTAATTAAGTTATTGTTACTCATTAAAATTTAGAGAATAAACTATTATAAAACTAAAAGCACATCAACTAAATCGTAGCCCCTAAAGCTTTGAAATAAACTCTTACTTTCATACAACTTCAAGGACCCAACCGGATTTTCTAACCCTATAAAATATCTAAGAACCTAGTTTACTTAGCAACTAAAGTCCATGTTTTGTAAAAGCTAAAATGAGGTTAAAACACTCAATCTATGTTGTATTTAAGATTTAACAAATCTATAGTTTGAGAAAGAAAAACCCAAATTATATTTTACCAAGTTTGGTTTTTAAGACTTAAGCTTAGCCAATTTAATTAGGTCTTTTATTTTCAAGTTTTTTTTTTTTTTTTTCTCTAGGATTTTAAAAGTTTCAATTGGTCTCTTAAAATAATTTTAGAAATTTCAATTTAATCCCTATGATTTGAACCAACCTCATAAATCGTCCATGTATGTATTGAGTTCGTCACATGTTTTCTAATGTTCCACGACAATAAGCGGGGCGTTCTCTCTTTAAAGGTATGTATTGGTTGAATTTATTAATATTTATGATGAAGTAAGAAACTAAAGAAAATCAAGGCACTTTAAAGTAGGGAAGAAACGCTGACTTGAACATGGCTTAACTAGTCAAAACATTATGTCTTCAACCAAAGAGATTAGAATTCAAATCCTGACCAAATGATGGATATAGCCTCAAGAGAAAAAATAAATATCTTAACCCTTGAGCAAAACCCATACTCTAGAGTTTAGAGTTAGCTTGAATGGATAATTCAATCATAAATTTTAAGATATGTAATTGTTGACGCCAGAATTTAGACAGGAGAAATGCATGTGACCTTCATGTGACATTAGAAGTGAATTTATTTGAAGGGGAGAAAATTTGCACACTGTGTGATGCTTGCCACATGCACTCTGATGTTTAAGTCAAAGTGGAAGATGGTGGAAGTTAGGAAGTCTAAGAGTAGGATTCGAGTTACCTCGTATGGAGCTAGAATAATGTATTTATAGAGAAGATTGACGTAGGTCTTCGCCTATTTCCTTTCGGAATCCAAGTATTTGAAAAACTAATTGAATCATATGTGAGATTTTTAGGCTGGGGAGCATGCCTATATGAAGGTTGGGCTCTGAGATCGAGGGCCCAACATAAGCCCAATGGCAAAGTTAAGCTCCTCGACCTCAACCAACAAGAAGTTAGGCTCAAAGGTCCAACTCCCCTCCCTTAGTCTATCATGAGCCTGTCTTCATCTTTGATTCATTTTTTTTTTTTTTTTTTTTTTACTTTTATTGATTGGATTCATCTTTTTGGTCTAAAATTACCCATAAGAAGAAGGGATAAAAGAAGTTGGAAACCATGTTTGGGTAGACAATGTGAGATGCAATGTAGGGTTAGTGGAATAATGAAATGGAAAAGGACAAGAAAAGGCTAAGAAGACAAGTATGGAAAGTGGAGGAAATGGGAACAAAAGCGTCCGCAAAAGTTGACTGAAAAGAAAGAGGTGATGAAAGATACACTAACTTGTCGTGCGTGAAAAGGAGTTTGGAGTTTTGTGAATTGATGATGTTTGAAGATTGGATATTAATAATTGTTTGAATTTCAATCCCCATTGACTTCAATTTTTCTTTGCTTATTTCTTCTCTATTTGTTCTTTTCCCATGCTCAATACTCTATAATTATATCTATTACTCTTGCACGCCCACCATTTGTTTTTCCTATCTAAACTCTCCCTATCATATACACATTCATATTATCATATATATTTATATAAATTCCTAGTCAACTATGTATAAGTAACGTCTAATTTCTTCTCTTTTTTTTTTTTCAATAGTTGCATTTTTAGACTTTAAATTATGGTTATTTTTAGTTATATTGTTAATGTTAGTTCACATTTTCCCCTTTCTTGAATTGTGAATCACTCGACCACACTATTTCAAACTTCTTGTCTAACTATAAAAATTAAAAAATATATATATTTAGGGCTAAAAAATGAAAAAAAAAAATGAAAAATGAAAGTTAAATTGTAAATTTAATCCAACTTTGAGGCTTATGCTTATTTAGTAGGCTTATTAGACACAAGATGAAAAATAAGATTCTACGCAACAATGAATTTAAATTTTTGTCTAATTTTTATATCCAATAAAGCAATAAAATTTTAATTTTTTTTTAGAGTTATTAAACACAATTGAAAGTTCCCAATACAATTAAAAATTTTAAAGCCTATTAGACATGTTTTAAAGTTTGAGAGACCAAAGAGATCGTTTAAAATTTAATGACTAAACTTATAATTTAAGAATAGATAGGGGCCTCACAGCAAAAATAAATAAATAAATAAATAATACAATATTCAATGTACAAAGACGTAATATATAATTTAACCCAGAGAGGAGAAGATTATTAGAAATTTACCAAGATATTTTTTGCTTTTGGCATAATAACATTACAAATAATATACATGACCACCACCACAGTCCAGAGTCC
This sequence comes from Citrullus colocynthis, assembly GCA_031780015.1. Lineage (NCBI taxonomy): Eukaryota > Viridiplantae > Streptophyta > Magnoliopsida > Cucurbitales > Cucurbitaceae > Citrullus > Citrullus colocynthis. The sequence continues at coordinate 288,763 of QLSR01000256.1, forward strand.
TCCCCACCCCCATAACAATTTAATTCTTTTCAAGGAAAAACGAAAGAATTGCAGCGGAAAGAATATAATTATATAGAACATGAACAAACTAATATTACATATGATATATTTTACAGCAAAATTCTGATCTAACCAAGAAGTCCCATTCGAGTGCTTCTGCCTCAAACACAGACTTCCTTAAACTTCACCAAAAAAACCTATCACCCTATCAGTATAACTCAGTTACACAAACATGACAGCAACAATGGCTGATGAGTTTCACACCCCTATAGACTATTATAATTATTTCTTCTGTTGTTAAGATCAAATATTACAAGTTTGGTAGAAGACTTACTGCTTTTTAGTTTCATCCGAACACTGGCTACTTATTCTACATCCTGTGCCTCTGAAACGTTCTTTGTCTATCCAAGACGAGTGACATTGACGCTGGTCTTATTCAATTATGCACGATCAGTTATCGGTTATTTTGGTCGTCACGGTGTATTACCAACGTATGGAGGATAACTTAGTATGTTGCGGAAATGTTTGTTAGAACACACTCTGGATTGTTCGACATCGCAATGCTAGGTTGGAGTCTGCATCAAGAATCCTGACTCCTTCTTTGTGGTATTGAGTTTCAACTTCTCCTTTTCTGCAGCTTCCTTCTGTGCTTTCTTCTTTTCATAATCAAGTTGCTTACAGTTTTCTTCATGCGCTCGCACAAACATCCTCACGAAATTGAACAGTGTAGAAACAACTGATTTGAAACAAATGGTTTGGATTTCAGTGCCAGATTATGTGCATTATAGCAGTAATATTCATTTCAATTCGAAGTTGTTCGAGAATAGTGGCAAGGATTAGTAAGTTTTATTTTCACCTTGCTCAAAAGGGCAACGTGCTGGATCTTCGCCGAAATAGAGAGCCAATGCATCAGCATTTCTACCCTGAAAATTCCCACAGAGAATTTATAATGCTACTTTCACGATGTATATTAAAATTGAAGGAAAGAGCACAAAACATACCACATTAGAATAAAGAGAGGCAAGAGACCTCACTTCGGCCTCGGCATGAGAAAGAAAGTCTTTTAAAGTCTGAATATATCCAAGTAAACAATGAGATTAGCAACCAGTATGAATTGAGGGGGAAGATTTTGAAGTAATTCTTAGACAAGGAAATCAACATGAGTGCTAAAATGACAATCCAACCAGTTAATAATACTGGAACTCAACATCAATCACAGACTAATATTCTGAAGATTAAATGTAAGATCGGCCAAACTACCATGTCTTCAGCAAACTACTTTAGAACTTTACAAAAATAAAACTACCCTTCATTAAATGTTACAGTACCCGGCAAAAAGTTCCTGAAACGAGCCCATCGTTCTCTGAATTAGCCAATTCCTGAACAACCTTCTCAAGCCCTTTGCTTATGGCTTGCATTTCCTCTGCCAAGTATTTCAGTTGTATCTGCATGACAAACAAACGATAAACTTTACCTACAAAACAACACTGGAAATTGGTCATAACTGCCCAGGAAAGAAACAATTGAAGAAATTTTACCTTTGTAGAAGCTTCCAAACTAACAAGGTCCTTCGGAAAATCTAGAAGTTCTGGCAGCTTTTCAGCAAGCACCTGCACTCAATCAGGTAGATATCTTACAAATTAACAAATACGTGTATAAAATATGCCACAGAAGTTCAATCCTCATCAACATAGCCTTAAAGTTGGCTTTAATAGCATGAAAACTTCAAGTTTATTCTTCCCTCCGTTTTTTTCCCCCTCCCGTTTTCATCTGGGGCATGCAACGAAGAGAAAGGGATATTAGCATTCTCAATTGCTAACTGTTACCTCGTCAATTTCTGAATATACAAGTTGAAAGATCAACAATCTAGCATATTAAATTTGTTTCCTCTCAAAAAATAATGCTAATCTTAGTGGGATGCCATATTTTTATAACTGGCAGATCACACCTAGTCTATTTCTTCAATTCAGCAAGTCCACTCTACCAACCAGTCCACTCTACCAACCCTTTAGATTTTCTTTTTGTGTGCGCGCGCGCTGAATGCTACCTTTTTTCCTTTTTTAATCTATAAATGTTTGAGCTAGTTTACGCACACTTCGACTAATCTTACGGGACAACCCGCCTGACCCTACAACATTGAGCGTCAAGAAAACTCGTAGGATGTTAAAGCGTAGGTAAATGGCGACCATGGATTGAACACATTCCCTCTTAGTCCTTTATCAAACTCATGTCCTTATTTACCACTAGGCCGACCTATGATGGTTCGTTGAATGCTACCTTATAAGATCCAATAGTCAAATTACAATTAATCTTTGTCGCTATACTAGAAGTTGAGATGTTCTGTCCCTTCATCAGAAAATGGATTATGGTCCATGCTCGGGGAAGGGTTCTTTCATTGTAAATTTTACTATTTACTCATGGTTTATGTTGAAACTTCCTCATTCAGCAGACCATCAAGAAGTAAACGATGAGCCACTACACAAACAGCATTGACATGAAAATTATAGCAGATCATTGGTACTAAATGCAGGTGGGACAGGAGTTTACTTCACTAGAAGAGAGTCTCTCTGCTGAAATACAATACAAAGAAGACTGCAATACACTGAGTGTGAGTGTAAGCCTGAAAAATTATTTGACAAGCAAAATGAGAAATGTATTGAACAGAACAGGAGAAGTCTACCTTACATAGATAATGCATAAGAGTCATCTTATTGTTTCTGGCTCGTGTATCAGTGAGTTTGAGGAGACTATCAAGTCGAAATCCAATAGCAGAACCTACATGAACAATAGCAAGAACTCATAGCACACTCGAAGTCTTGGTGATACCATTCAGAAGTTCTAATAATAAAGCAGAAACTAAAGACATGTTACAGCATGAATAAAAATGTTGTCAGCGTACACAATTATGAACGAGAAAAGAGTCCGAACCAGTAAACACTTGCACTACTTAAAAATATAATTCTTCGTAGGTTTTGAATTTAATGCATTAGTGTATTATGCATGGCATGCTTGTAAACTTCTTTTAGGCTGAAAAAATGAGTTTATAAGTTGAGTTCTATCTAGAACAATTTATAATAATTATTATAATAATAATTATAAAAAAAACCAATAATACTTTTTGCTTGTTGGGGTGTGAGCTATTTTTCTGGGTTCTTTAGGGGGAGCAGAACAATAGAGTGTTTAGAGGGTTGGAGAGAGCAATGTTAGAACCCTTGTTATAATATGTTTCCCTTTAAGCTTTGATTTCAAGACCTTTAGTAACTATTCTATAGGTTCGATTTTGTATGGTTGGAGCCCCTTTCTTTAGAAGGGCTCCCTTCTTTTGTGCGTGAGTTTTTTTTTTTTTTTTTTTTTTTTTTTTAACGCATGTGTATTCTTTCATTTATTTTCTTTTTTCCCTCAACAAAAGTTATTATTTCTATCCCAAAAAAACCTATAATGATCAGTACGAGTTAAGATGACTTAAGATTCAAATGAGATTGAAATTAAACAAGATAATTATGAAAATCATTAGGAGGGATCCCTTCTTCCCTTCTTTTGCACGCAATTGTTTCTTTTTTTTTTTTTCTCTTTTTTACACGTGTATTCTTTCATTTATTTTCTTTTTTTCCTCAACGAAAGTTATTATTTCTATCCCAAAAAAATCTATAATGATTAGTACAAGTTAAGATGACTTAAGATTCAAATGAGACTGAAATTAAACAAGATAATTATGAAAATCATGTAAGAACATAAACATGTATTTATTTCAACTCCAAGTCCTTTCTTTTTTTTCTTTTTTTCTTTTTTTTTTTTTTATATATATAAGAAACATAACTTTCATTATAAAAATAAAAAAAATTAAGAAAAAACCCTGAAACAGAAGGAGGGAGAGACGAGGTATCCCCACACAATAAATTATAAGCCCCCTTGGTATAAATTTGGGTTAGGCTACAATTACAAAAGAATTTAGAAGTGGAGGACCAAGGCGAAGCAAAAAGAGTAACTAATGTAGTAGAATTAGGGTAAAGTGGGGCATCTTGGTTAAATCCTTAATGGATTAGGTTAGGGATTAGTTTCATTGATTGATTAAGGGTTAGGATTAGTTTCTTTGGTTCATAAGAATTAGGATTAGTTTATTTGATTAATTAGAATTAGGATTAGTTTGCTTTCCAATTCTCTACAAATAGAGGGATTGTGTTCTTGTTTTGATAACTTTTGATTCACAGTAAAGACTTGATTTTCTTCTTGGAGAATTATCTCCTTTTAATCCTTTAGGCTACATCAATTTGGTATCAAAGCAGTCACCTGGGCCAACATCGACGGCTGCCAGTGGAAGTTGGGGAAACTCTTGGCGACACTGATCAGAAAAGGGAGTTTCTTGAGTTGTGCTTGTTGCCGAACAATGCACATCTAATTAAGGGGAACCCTTTAAATTCTAAGAAAGAAAGAAAGTGCTGATATTTTTTTTAAGATTTTCAAGAATGGAATATTTACCGATCAAGGAAAATGTTTAAGAAAAAATGCAGTAGTGGTATAGGCAAGGAAGTCAAATTTACTCCAAAATACAGTGTCGGAATTCTAACTCAAGTAATTCGGAGGAGGAATTTCAACGTCATGTTGCTCATGCTCGATTTCATCGAACAACCTATCAAGATTAACATTGAAAATTTGATTCTAGTGATTCAAGCGATGCCAATGAGGATTTAATTACAGTTCGAAGAATCAAAACAAATCCCCATTACAAGGAATAAACTCGAAGTTCTAATCATACTAGTTTTTCAAGAAATCAACGTGAGAATTTGGACTTAGATAATTCAAAAAGTGATTTAGACTGTGAAAATTATTATGACCAAAGAGCACCCACGAATCATTACTACAACAATTATGAGGCTAAAATTTATTTAAGAACACCCAATTTGCGTATCAATCTTGGAAGTATCGGAGGAAATGAAGAAGGGGGTAAAAGAGATTCAACGTTTATTGGCTAAGATGACTCAAAACATGGATCAACTTTCAGAACAATGGCAAGAGTTCAAAAAGGAAATAATTTAAGAAATCAAATCCAAGATCTTGCTGGATTATAGGAAGATCAAGAATTCAACCAAGATTGTGGAATCTTGCAAGAAACACATAAGACAAAAAATTCAAAAGAAATTTGGAACCCACACATGGACCAATTGAGCAAAGAAGAAAAATTGAGCAAGAAAAATCTAAAGCAGAAGCTAAGGAAGCTGTGTTGAAGAAAGAAAACGTAATAATAGATGGAGGAAATTCTGGCAAAGAAGACAACTATGGGCAACCCAATTTGAAGAAGTTTGAACTTTTGGCTGCAATCGATTGCTTGGAAGACGAAGAAGAATGTGTGGAAACACATGATCCATTTGAACCGACCCAAGCAATTCAACTCAACATGTGTCCTCAATTCCCAACATGTGTTTCATGCAATTTGACTTGGGTTTAGTCCTTCCGAGTTTCAATTTGCTGCCACCCTTTTCGTGTGTTTATTTCAACCCATTTTTTCATAAATTCTGGGTTATGCAACAACAAATTTTCAGATGGGTTTATGGATTGCTTTGATACTCCAACTTTGGCTAAAATGATTGAGCAAAATCTTAGTGGGTACCGTGCATAAAATTCTTAACAACTAAAAGAAAAATTTTGATGAGTCATGCTCTACCATTCTCATATTTTTTTATGGGCTCATTCAATCTTTGTAGTTGCAGTTGAAGTGCAAGATTTATACAGGCCAACAATTTTATTTGCGATTTTTACAAATCATTAAAAAAAAAAAAAAAAAAAAAAAAAAAAAAAAA
>QLSR01000256.1:295156-307231 GCA_031780015.1 Citrullus colocynthis
AATGTTTTTTTTTTTTTTTTTTTTTGGGAGGGATAGAATAATATAGTAGGATTAGGGTAAAGTAGGGTATCTTTGTTAAATCCTTAATTGATTAGGTTAAGGATTAGTGTCATTGATTGATTAGGAATAGGATTAGTTTCCTTGGTTTATCGGAATTAGGATTAATTTATTTGATTAATTAGGATTAGGATTAGTTTGCTTTCCAATTCTCCATAAATAGAGGGATTGTGTTCTTGTTTTAATAACTTTTAATTCATAATAAAGATTTTATTTTTTTTTTTGGAGGATTATCTCCTTTTAATCCTTTAGGCTACATCAGTAACCAAACTCCAAAAAAAGTCACTATTAGTTTCATAATCACAAAAAATCTAGAGTTTCTTTCGAACCACAACCTCTAGAGGAGGGCGTAGATCCCATTGTGTAACAAAACTCCAAAAAAAGTCACTATTAGTTTCATAATCACAAAAAATCTAGAGTTTCTTTCGAACCACAACCTCTAGAGGAGGGTGTAGATCCCATTGGACCAAAGGATTTTCGCATGAGCATTTAACTAAGAACCTTCAATTAACTGTAAAAGGGCATATGAAGTCTTCTTGGGCAACTCCAAATAATATTAATAATAACAAATAAACATTTGTTCTTCATTTTGTCATCACAACCAATACTTTCTTAATTCTTATGCTCAATTCTTAAAGATGCATGACATTTAAAAGAGCTAAATAAATGTTAGGTATGATTCTATAACAAATGCTCATTATAATTAATTTTAACTCCGGACACCAACACGAGACATGACACAACACTGCGACACATCAATTTCTAAAAAAGTAGGGGACACGACACATTTGGACACATTATTATTATATTATTTTTACAAATAAATGTGCATATTTTGACATTTTAAGAATATTTAGTACTTTTAATATAAATTTCTACATTTAAAGATTAATTTTTAAACATTAAAAGAAGATTGTGAGATGATGATCCTCTTTTTTGAATCTATATATGCCTGTTGACTTCCTTCTAAACTCAGACTACAATTATCTGATCAACGGCTCCATAAATCAAAAAACTTTAAAAGAACATTCATCAATAATATCCCCTTTTTTTTGAGGATGGCGCTGGACCTAAGAGATAGTGTGTACTATTAAACATGCCAAACTTTTATTTACCGGGGGAAACTGCCAGTTTCATGCAACAAGCCCATTTAAGTTTTCTAGAAATTATTATTTGAGGAAGTATATTGCCATCTGGTGTTCATGCAACCAACACTTAATGCTTCCAGAAACGACTTTTCTTCTCCACGGCTTTTCTTCTCATTTTTTCTATTATTTTCTACTGTTTTCTTCTTGTTCTATTCTAACATTTTCCTTCTTGTACTTTTTTTCCTCTGTGTTCTCTTCTTGTTCTAACGTTTTTTCTTTTATTATTATTCTTTTTCTATCTTCTCCTGCTTCTTCATCTTTCTGCCCCTTCCCAACTCTTCTTCGTTTTCTTCAACTTGTCTTCCTCAAAATTTTCTTCTTCCCGAGGGTAAGGCGAGGGCCTCAAAAAACCAGAACACATTTTCATGGCGACTAAGTGTCCGAGAGTGTATCTCGGAGTGTCCTAACTATCTGCGAATAATAAAATAATGGACACGCAAAATAATGTGTCGGAAGCGTGTCCAAGCGCATCAATGTCCAACACGTGTCTGACACTAACACTTAATCATTTTGCACTTGCCGGTGCTTCATAGATTTTAAGCTTCACTTTTGAAGGTGAGGCATTTATATTATTTCAGAGATTTACACAAACTGTGAAGGCAATTTTTTTCAAAATAATGTTTCTCCACCGTCCGCGTACATTTTAGATGACAAAAACTGCAATGCATATTTGAAAGGGAAAAGCCTCACCTCTGGCCGTTCCGTGGTTCAAAGCATTACCCAATGAAAGGATCGTTTGCATTACCCTTTTCAACTTTACCGAACTTCTGATCTGACTAGCACATAGAGAAAAGGTTTAAAATGTGAAAATGTCCAAATGACGCACCTAAATAAGGAAATTTAAAAGAATACCACTTGCCTCTTCAGATGCCGAATTGATAGTATTCAGACTATTTCTAAGGTCAGAGGCCTAGAGAGTGAAAATAGTCAAATTGGTGACAAGTAATGTAGAAAAAGGAATGGAATAATTAAATAGGTTGTCCCTTCACCTGCAATCGAAATTGTATCTTGAAAGAAAAAACCCTTAGCTTGGACTCTACTCGTGGGACTTTCATCAACTCTAAAAAGAACTGCGAAGAAGATAGAACCAGGTTAATTTTTTGTAGCAAACAAATTCTCAATAAATAATAAGAAAACCAAAACATATAAAAGAAGTGTTAGATGATATAATATAAAATTTGTCTTTACCCATTAGTTTTAGCTTTTGGGTCAATCAGTACTTTAGCATAGCATAAGAATAGTGGTTCAAGAGGTCTCGTGTTCAAACCTCTAAAATTTTATTTCCTCCCCAATTAAAATTGACTTCCACTTGTTTGGTCTTCTACATATTTCAAACCCACAAGTGAGAGGGGGTTTTAGATGATATAATATTAAATTTCTCTTCACCCATCAACTTAAGTTTTTGGGTCAATCGGTGATTTAACAGAGTCAAGACGGGACTCAGATGCTAAAACGGGATTTTTCCAAGCATGGTTCAAATAACGATATGGGAACAAGGGCTGAATTGCATGATAAGTTGGCTATAATTTTTGAAAAATCAAAAACAAAAACAAAACAAAAGCTAGAAGGAGAGAGAGAGAGTAAGGTATTAACGCACTTGTTCACATTTTCCCAAGTTGTCCTTATCCCCATTGTACCCCTGAATGTAAAAGCAAAAAATTTGATATCAGAAAAGGGTTTCCAACAAAATTACCGTAGAGGTCAAAACAGACCAAAAAGAATTAGTGCAAACTAAAGGAAATACAATATGATTCAGGCCATTGAATGTAAGCACTTGCACAGAAGGAAAGTACCTTAAGTAATTCCATTTCTTCCTTTGTTGGACAAAACTTGATTAGGTTCTCAACCTGATCCACATCTAATGCCGAATCATCCAATGCAAGGACTGAACACTGAATGGTAATACCAGAACAATTCATCAGAAACTATGTAATGTGTTACAATTTTCACGACCTGATTAAGATGTTTAATATCCTGTTCATATTTTGTTCGAAACTATCAATTTGGCTTCAAGAAAGATGCAAATTGATCACTCACCATCATATCGGGCAAAGGAATCTTAACTTTAGAAAGCATAATTTCACAATTATAGGCGCGTCGAAGTTCAATCTGCCAGAACAAGTAGAAACATGAAACATAAATTGCCTGAGATGTAAAATATAACAATGTATTAAAGACACAGTGTGTTAGCCACAACTTTCATAATTGAAAAAATATTAAAGATTTGTTAGGTACTTAAGCACCTTGGAGAACCACACCCAAAGGCCACTATTGAGGTGGGAGAGCCAAGCAACTAAGTACCACATTGGTCATCTCATTCTAACCAATGTGGGACAAAGGTAGCTCATACCACCTTGGTTCCTAACAATACACCATCCCTAGAAAACCAATGTCTTGGTGGCTAGACCGACGATACTTCATGAAGAACACCCCGTCAGAACCCTTTGCCAGTGCTCCTCTTCGGAACGTTGACAACTTACTCTGATACCATTGTAGGTACTTAAGCACCAGGAGAACCACACTCCAAAAGGCAACTATTGAGATGGGAGAGCCAAAGCACTTAAGTACCACATTGGTCATCCCGTTCGAACCGATGTGGGACAAAAGTAGCCTATACTACCTTTGTTCCTAACATAGTCATTGTTCAATACAAAACTAGCTAATATGAAACTCCGGATCTAAAAAGTAGTTCCAAGTTAAAAAAGGTACAAGTTCAACTGTTCAATATTACAACAAATAAAGTAACCAACTTAAAATTCTACCATACCAATGAGAGACTCAATGACAGGTAGATGTAATAATATTCTTATAAACCTAGAAAGAATTTGTGCTATGCACTAGTTGATACCTAAAAGTAGGACAGTTCAGAAATTAAGAAAAACTATTTTTTTTCACTAACAGAACCCAATCAATGGGATTGAGCTTCTTAGATGGCTAAATTATGTCAAAACTGACTTGAATCTTCATTCAAAAGAAATAAATGTGATAATAAGTTTATTTCTTTGATTACCAAATGAACTTTATCTGATTTTGGCCCTGAGGCTCGGCGATTTGAATTTCCACCCGAACCTCCAGAGTCTGAATTTGGTGCAGCTGCAGAGAAAAGACTTTCAAGTTCGGACATGTCAAACTCCGGAGCTCTATCACATATAGATTAACTAAATTAACAGAAGGAAACTTATAATATATAAGAGAACTAATATATATGACACGTACTTGGAAGCTTCATCAGTCTTTTGTGTCTCTGCCCATAAGCTTCCTTGCATGGCCCTCGTTAATTTTAACCAATGATATGGCTTCAAATTGGACCTTTTAGGTTGAGACTGGTTTTTGGAGTTCAAACGTCCAAGGCCCCGTCCCTTGGCATTGAATAGAGCGCTGGAAGGTGGTCCAGGAACAGAAGGTATGTTGCTGTTATTAATGCCAACGTGAGACTGTGACGAAGTACCATTGACATTTGAGAGTTTATTACCGCTGAGACCTGGAGGAGGGGGTGCAGGTGGAGCATGTGTTGCAGAACCCTTCATTGAGAAACCTGGAGGAGGCGGAGCAGGAGGAGCTGACGTTACAGCACCTGGACATAAGGTGGGACCAGAATTTGCAAAAGGTGGTGGAGGAGGAGGAGGGGGGCCAGAGACATGTGTCAAGTTAACAGTTGTTGTAGAAACATTTGGTGCAAGACTAGGAGGGGGTGGTGGTGGCGGTACTGAAGATACAGTATTAGGATCTAGAGAAGAATGAGATGGGGGAGGTGGGGGAGGTGGGGTAGGTGGAGGGCCAGATACAGCCATCAAGTTCCTAACTACAGTGGCAAAATCTTGTGGTGCATGACTAGGAGGAGGTGGTGGCGGCGGTGGTGGCCCTAAAGGCGTGATACTAGAGTCACAAGTAGATGTTGAACTGAAAGAAGATGGAGGCAAAGGTGGGGCTGGAGGTGGAGGTGGGGGATCATGCATGAATGTGTCTGTAGCATCCTTCCATGAAGGAGGTGGAGGTGGGGGTGGGGGCACTGGTGTTGGCGAGGCAACACTAGCGCCCAAGTTAGGGCTACAACATGGAGGAGGAGGAGGAGGAGGGGGAGGGGGAGAGACACTCGTCAAGTTCTTTTTAGGTGACTGAGAAGAAACTAGACGACCATCAGACGAAGAAAATTGAGGAACAGATGGAATTGATGTCTTTGTAGAGGATAACAGTAGTGTTGTAGAAGGAGGTTGTGGTGAGGATGGGAAAATACCGTTTTCCCTACTAGAAGACGGAGAAGTTACTAAAGCCAAAGGTGAATCAAGATGGGGAAGGGGAGGAGGAGGGTGGGGAGGGGGAGGGGGGGAGATGGAAAATGATTTCTTAGTACAAGAAGATGGAGATGATATTAACAAACAAGAGGAAGAGGTTCTTGAAGCTTCGCTCTCATTGAAGGAGGGTGGGGACTCCTCAGGAAAAGATGTAGAAGTTGGTTGTAATGAACACGGTGATAATTGACTTCTCACCCATGATGTGGCTTGAGGAGGTTGAGAAATTGAAGATTTAATAGGTTTCAAAGAAAGTTGGTGAAGTGACAATGGATCGGGAGTGGTTGAAGTTGATGCAGTGGTCGAAGAATTTTCTGATGTAGATCTTGGCTCTAATGCTAGCGGGAGAGGCAAAATAGGAAGCTTACAAGGTTGAATATCTTTAAGTGAATCTAGACCACTTGAACTCAACAAAGCAGATGATGGTGAAGATATCGTCGCTGGATGTATGACTTCTTTACCACTAAAATTGGAATGATCTTGTAATAAAGCTGTAATGCCAAGAGCTGAGGGTGCACTGTGATATCTTAATATAGGGCGAGGTGAACCTTGCATAGAACTACGGAAGGAGGCCGGCGTAGACAATGAAGGTTGAGGTATTCTTTGGGTGATGATTTTAGACTGAGGTGGTAGTTGGAGAGCAACCTGCAATTCTGAGGGATCAATCTTTGATCTCTCTGAACCTGCAGCCTGAGATAGTTCGGAAGAAGGCTGATTTTTTTTTGTCTGTATCTTCAATCGGGGACTTCCAATATTGTCTTCAGATGTCTCTGATTCCAAGATTAGTTTTTCAACAGATAAGTCGAGCAACTGGTTTCTATCTAAAGAGCCGGAACTAACCAGTTTCTCTTGAAGTAAATTTGAAGCCGTTATTTTCTGAAGCACATTAAGAGCTGCATCTGCCTTTGGGCTTAGCCAGTCCACATTGCTAAAGATCTCTTGAACTCTAGCAAATGCTTCAATTGGAAGACCATCTTTCTCCTCAATATTTGGCAACTCAACTGAAATAAGTGATGCGGAAGCATCCATCTCTGAAAAAAGAACCTTTATCCAAACACATGACTTATTTAGTCTTGAGAAGATAAACACAAGAAAGAAATAATAATAATAATAGAAGGAAGCAGGAAAACGAAGAAACATAGGGGTTGAACAAAAAAAAAAAGTAATTGACCATACCTCTGCTCTGAAATCCTTTGGAAATTGATCCTTTGCGTGCCATAAAATATCAATGTCATCACGGTTAAGCATTAAAATATTTGACCTTATAAATGCTGTGTTAAACATAACTCGAAACATCATCTCCTCCCTTTCCAGATCATTGTCCAAACTTATACATTCAAGAACAACATCACCTTGGATATGGCAATGGATATCAATTTTAACTAGTTCACAATCTACCTGTAACAAAGTATGAAAGAATTACAAAAATAGCCAGCACCTACAACAAACGGGGAACAATACACAATCAAAAAATCTTGCAGGCTTCCTCCACAGACAAAACCAGGAAAGTTTCCTTGGAAAATAAAATTGCTATTTGTCTTCTCTTACCATTTAAGGTTCAAATTGGCAATTACTCCAACGAAAGACTAGTTATATGATCTCAGCCACATTAAAACTGTAAGACTTTTTTTAAGAGAGAGACAGAGAGTGAACAGGGCAAAAAAATAGAAACTCATTGTTCAGAATTTCCCCACCTACCCCAGGTCCATATGGATGAACATGTAACATAAGATTAAAGAGAAAAGAAGTTTAATGAAGTGCCGATCAGCAGAAATTAATAAGTCTTGGCATTGAAAAGACTCAATGAACAGATAAAGCAATTCCCAACAGAAAGAACGTATCCAATGGATATAGACAACAAAAAAACTGGGCAATATATGCAAAATCCTCTATTTAAATGGGAAAAAAGTGGTCACCTGCTTATACTGCCGAACAAGTTTACTCTTTTTGGGGGTCGAGAACAATACTTTGGAAGTTCGATCAGCAGCCATAAAGGGATCCTGTCCGTATATTCTAAATATTGGGCGGCAACCACCCTCCCCATCCATATTAGGAATAAATCTAATAATTATGCAGTCTAGAGTAAGAGCCCTGTCAAGAGGAGGCCATTCTGAGGCCACATTTCTTCTTGATACATACTGAAGATACCTCAACTGTGAAGGCAATGGATTAAGAGGTGACATCAACTGCAAAAGTTCCCGCGGTGCTTGCTTGTAAATCATGTCCAAAGTTTTCTGCTCCCCAGCATACTGCTTCCTGTAAATCAGAAGAGCGGCCAACATGAAAGCCAAGACTGGCCACCCCCCTCTTTCACAGTGCATCAAAAGTACATTCTGTTGGCCAAGTGAGAGCCAGCTTTCACTGGATCTTAAAAAGTGGTGGATCATCTCCATAGTGAGTAGAGGACAGCCTTCATAATGTCGAGGATAGTCCATGACAGTCATATCATATACAGATAATATATTAGTAACAAGGCTATGATTCTCCCCTTCTCGGAAATTGAACACCATGAATGAAGCGTCGGTGAGACTCTCACGAAGTTGCCCAACAATCCCTCCAATATAGACCTTGTATTCGTCTTCTTCCAAAACCTCCGTTGTAAAGCAACAGTCGAAAACTGCAGATACATTCACTAGTTTATCCTACTTCCCAATTATCTTTAATCAAGCAAGACTACATGTAGCGCACAGAGTGTTTTGGAAGAAAAGATTTATAACTTTGAAACATTCATTCAATACTCACAATATAGCGCACAGAGTGTTTTGGGGAGTTAAGGCCTGAATTTGCAGTATCTTTAAGGGGAAAAAAAGTTGAACATACACAATCCCAGGCAGAAAAGAAAATTGCAGATACAATAAAAGAAGTTAATGCATGAGAATGACTTTAACTTAAAAGGAAGAATGAATAACTTGCAGAAGGGAACAATAGAATCCACAGCAGCAAGCTTTGGGAAATAACAGCGAAGGGGTTACATCTTATAACTTGTGAGAACTACTTTCAAACAGGGATGACTCAATGATTAAAAAGGCCCACAAAAACAACAGCTATAGTGACTTTTAGTTACAAATTTTCCTGTATAACACCATAATATCACTTGGCATTCAGTTTAGTTCAAAACCAGCATGATTTCCAGAACTAATAACCCCTTCATAACGATAAAGAATGATTTATGTAATGAATTATTGTAAAATCCACAGTCCCATTTACTTTCCAACCAAAAATACCAAACTTCAATCAACAGTTAACCTAAGTAGGACATACCATAAACCCTTTCGGATATCTCTAAAAGCCCGTCCGGTGGCTTCCGATAAAAGAATTTGCGAAATAAAGCCATTGTGAAATTGGGGTTGAGATCCAAATAAGCAGAAAATGAAGCTGTTAAGAATCAAATCCCCAATTAGAAGCCGCATTACGAAAACACATTGCAGGTAATTTCAGCCCTACGGATCACCAAATCCTCGGAGAGGACGATCGATTGCAGAAGGGCATGATTGTGTATGGCAGAGAGTGTAAATGCCGGAACCAAAAATGAGAATGGATTTTTGATTGGGCTTGAAGGGAACACTTTCCTTTCGGTGAAGCCGTTGTTGCCGTGACGTTTACACTTGATTTTTCATGGTGAAGAAAAAAGAAGAAGAAAAGATTGACTTAGCTTTCAATCAATTCAAGCTCGCATGTCCGAAAGAACCAGAAGAAATTGAGGAACAAAATTGAAAATGTAGTTTGCTGGGGTTTAGAGAGAGAAAGTGGTGGAATATTCCAAGAAAATTGGTTAACGAAGAAAAATACTGTAAACAAAGAAGAATTGGATATGGCGGTTGTTAATGGAGGATCTGAGCTTTGTCTTTATCTATCTCTTCTTTGTGACGCTCTCTGAATATTTCTCTCTTTTTTCTTTTTTCTTTGCAAAAAGATTTGCGTTAAATTATTATTATTATATATATATTTTTTTTTCCTTGAGACAGTTTAATTGTTGTTAATGATGATGATGATTATGTTTTTTTCATTCTTATTTTTTGGCTTTAAAAAAATACCTTTTTCTTTTTTTTCTTTGCGTGAAATATTAAAACAAAATGATTTAAGTTAGATGAGATCTGTACTTGTTCAGCTTTTGACACGTGCATGCCTCAATCTTCATGCACATTAAAATATGTGCACGTATTTAATAATATGTTAAATTACATTTTTAGTTTACCCATTTTTAAGTTTTATATAAATTTCCGAAAAACTAGAAAAAAACCTAAAGAAAATTTAAATTTTGTGTTTAATAAATAACTTAAATTTTTTTTAATAAGTCTAAGATTTATTCAATCTTACTTTTTAAAAAAATAATAGATAATATATTTAAGAAAAAATATCAAAATATTTATCAAATTATATATGTCTATGTAAGTTCATCGTAGTCTATAACAGATGGAAAATAAAAATTTATTATATTTATAATTATTTTTAATAATTTTTTATTTTTTAAAAATCGCTATATTTAATAGATATCAAACTAAATTTGATGTCTAACAACCTCTAAAATTTGAATTTTATATTTTTGTTAGATATATAAATTTTAAAATATATATTAAATAGGCCAATAACTATTTGAAATTAAACATAGAATTGAAAGTTTAATAAAATATGAACCTTTTTTAAAACTTACAAAACTAATGAACATTCAATTTAAAAATATACTGGACACTTTTTAAAATTTAAATAATTATCAGGCATAAAATTTAAAACTTGTTTGAAAATTTTAGAGATCAAGCTTTTCCATTTTAGAAATTAAACTCATAATATAACATTGCATCAACATTAACATAGCTGACCCACCAAGGTTTAAGGTTCATGTTCCACCCTTGTTCCATTAGAAGGAAGGTTAAAAATATTTTACAGATTGTCTAAATTTTTGGAGGAGTAATAATTCAGTTTGTGAAATTTAATTTGTAAACAAATTAATATTTATATTTTAAAATGTGAAATAATTTAGTTACTTTAATTTACAACATTTTAGTTATTTTAGTTATTGTAATTTCAAATTTATAACAATTCGATCTTATTGTGAAAATATCTTATTAAAAGTGAGTATCAACTTTAATTTTACACAGTTTAGTCCTTAAAATTTATAAATACAGTGATATCTCCAAACAAATCATTAATAACTTGTAAGAAACTCCATTAAATTTAACAATATTTTATGTAATATGTATACGTGTGATTAAATTGTTATAAAGTAAAATTTCAAATGTTAAATTATTACTTTAGCAAAATTTCAAAGACCAAAGGCATTTTCAATTTAAAAAGGAAATTGTAATATTTCAATGTTGGGGTTATTATTTCATTTTCTTAGAAAAAAAAAAAAAAAAACATATCCATAGAACGAAGCAACAATTAGAAATTTAATACTGATAAATAAAATAAAAGAAAAGAAAGGAAGAAAGGAAGCTTAATAATTTTTAAATATATATATTCTAAATTATTTAGTTTGATTTTATCAACCACATAAAAAGAAATATATAAATATTTTATACTTGTTAGAGTTATGTTCACGATAATTGTGACACATCTAGGAATAAAACAAAATTTCAATAAAATATGAAGAAACAATAAATGTGCTTTTAAACTTTTTTTTAATACATATGATATATACACGTTTTTGTGAATAATATGGTTTTTCTTAAAAACAAATTTAAAAATGAAATCATGAAAAAGATACATAACGATTTTCTTTTAGAGATGTTTTCACGAATATTCTTGAAACCACACGATTAAGGAATATGTATTGTCATATAGGGAGATGGGAGAATTTAAGAAAAGTGAAACTTTATGTGCTCAAAATCTAACCAATGTTTATAATTTCATATGATCGCCCTTGAACTATCAAGGGAGATCGAGCTATTAATCTTTTAGAATAGTTAAAATCTTATATAATTGAACTATGTTTGGATGAATGACATTTAACTTTGTTATATATATATGTGTGTGACATAAATACTTCATCTTTATTTTATTTTTTGTGAGGAATAATTTAATCTTCATAATTTATTAGTTGAGTAAGTTATATGGTTGTTTTCAAATATAGCAAAATGAGTCAAATTATTTACAAATATAGAAACATTTCATTGTCTATCAGTGATAGGCAACGATAGACATCTATCGCAAATTTTTTTATATTTGTAGATATTTTTTTTATTTATAATAATTTTCCTAAATTATAATAATAAACTTATAATTCTATTAATTAAGACTTTTAACTTAAAAAGTTGAGTTAATAAAAATCTTAAACTAACTACAACAGAATTAAAATTTTAAATTATTTTCAATTCATATCATTTATCAAATTATGTTATAAGACTTGGTTAAATTGAGAGTACATGCGCATAGCAGTTATTGTACATCGTATATTACAAAATAAATAGGAATGGCCACGTGTTGTTTTGGCTTAGTTGTCTTGTATCTTAAAACTAAGTAGACAAATATTAAAAAGACTTATACAAGTATGAAAACAATTTGAGAAATCGAATCTCGTAAATGAGTAAACACATACTAATTCAAAAAAAAAAAAAAAAAAAAAAAAAAAAAAAAAAAAAAAA
>QLSR01000256.1:307742-317797 GCA_031780015.1 Citrullus colocynthis
AAAAAAAAAAAAAAAAAAAAAAAAAAAAAAAAAAAAAAAAAAAACCTTAATACGATGAAATACAACATTTATACACACAATCCACGTGAGTTTTTTCTTTTTTCTTTTTTCTTTTTTTTTCTCTTTTTAAGCCACACCATGGAACTTTAAGTCCATCTGCAGGTACATGGAATATTTTAAAAATAAACATGGAAATATTAAACGACTGTGCTAAATTTACTAATAAATTAACAAATATATTCTGATTAAAAAATAATAGTCAACATATATGTATGGAAAAAATCACTTTTTTTTGTTATGAAACTAGAATATTATACTAATAACAAGAATAAGAACAACACAAAAGGAATAAAAGAATAAAGAAGAAAGCACTTTTATTCTCAAAATGTGAGAGGTATGTTTCTAATGGTTTATACACCTTTTATTTATAGTGATAGAATGAAGTAGATACCAAGTTTGATAGTGCTTAAAATAGAGTGACGGCGAGTCTAAAGGTTAATTCAATGATGAATGAGCTCATGGGAAGAATAGGTAAATAGGATGAAAATCTAATTAAATACATAACATTTACAACACTCCCTCTTTAGATTTCCATTGTATATAAGTTATATGTCTCGCTAAACCCTTATTAGGAAAAACTCAAAGGGAAAAATCCTAGTGAAGGAAAAAAAGTACGTAATATATATACATTAACAATTGTCTCATTAAAAACCTTACGAGAAAAACCCATTGGAAAAACAAAAACTAGCCAAGGGAAAAAGAGTGCAACGTTTCTCTCTCCCTCATAAAGTTATCACTTAAGATCTCTGAGTCATCACATTCCAATGTTGTATACTAATTTCTCAAATGTCGGGACAGGTAATGCTTTTGTGAGTAAGTCTACCAAGTTACCTTTGGAAGAAATTTGTTGAACAATGATGTCGCCATTTTCTTCAAGATCATGGGTGTAGAAGAGCTTTGGTGAGATATGTTTCATTATATCTCCTTTAATATATCCTCTTTTGATTTGACCTAGACATGTTGTATTGCCTTCATATAATACTATTGGAGGATTTTTTCTAGAAGACAAGCCACATGTTCCACGGATTTATTGAGTCATTGATCTCAACCCTATACATTCTCGACTAGCCTTATGAATTACAAGAACTTCAACATGATTTGAAGAGGTGGTTGTAAATGGTTTGTTTTACGGATCGCCATGATATAGCAATTCCTCCCCATATAAACATATAACTTGTTTGAGATCTAGCCTTATGTGGATCAGATAAATAACATTCATCTGCATAACCAACTAAATCAAAATTAGATTTGTTGAATAAAATAAACTCATATCAATCGTCCCTCGAAGGTAGCAGAGTACATGTTTAACTCCATTCCAACGTCTTTTTGTGTTAATTAGCAAGATACATGAGTGTACCTATTGCACTAAGATATGGTACTTAAGGCCACGTAGTTCTTCATTCTCTTCTTGAGGTCGAAATATGTCTTTTTTCACATCCAATAATCAAACTACCATTGGGATGTTCAATGGATGTGCTTTGTCCATGTAAAACCTTTTCAAAATCATTTCTATATATGTTGACTAATGAATATATATCTCATCTACTAAACGCTCAATTTGCAAGCCAAAACAAAATTTTGTTTTCTTGAGATCTTTCATCTCAAATTCTTCATTTAGATATTCAATTGCTTTTGAGAACTCTTCAAGAGTTCCAATTATATTCAAATCATCGACATATATAGCAACAATAGCAAATCCCGACTATAATTTCTTTATAAAAATACATGGACAAATAGGATTATTTTTATACTCATCTTTCAACAAATATTCACTAAGGCGATTATACCACATTCGTCCATATTATTTTAATTTATATAAAGATCTCTGTAATTTGATAGAATATAATTCTTTAGCATTTGAATTATATGATTCTGGTGTCTTTAATCCTTAAGGGACTTTCATATAAATATTGTTATCTAGAGATCTATATAAATACGTTGTGACTACATTCATAAGATGCATGTCAAGCTTTTCATACACAGCTAGACTAATTACATATCTTAATATTATTGCATTCACCACGGGATGTCTCCTCATAATCAATACCAAGTTTTTGTGAGAATCTTTGTGCAACAATTCTCGTCTTAGATCTTGTGATTTCATTCTTTTCATTTCTTTTTCTTATAAATACCCATTTGTGTAAACCCTACTTTCATTTCTAAGCACCTAATTTAAGTGTATATTTTTGTTGTGGACTTATACAAATTTTATTATTTAGATTGAAAGGAAAAGTGGAGGAGAAGCTGAGGAAAGTAGGCTTGTGGATTAAGCTGAGAGTACTTTTGGTAAGTTTAATCCTAAATCCCTATGAGATATACCGAGTTTGGGATTTATTTTGACAAACTCATTAGAATGTAAAAGACTTAAGAGGGTTGTCACCATTTGAACCAAGGTGGAATGATGATATTAAGAATATTGTTATTATTAGTATTAGTATTAATATGTTATTAATAATTAAATGGAAAATTTGGAATTTAATCAAGTTAGTGGATATAAAAAAAAAAAAGAAAAAAAGCTAGTCGGTGGTGGAGGCTAAGTCTGAAAAGAGGGAACATTTTTTTTTATTTCATTGCCGACTTTCATCCTCCTCCAAACCAAAAAAAAATTGGTGGTTCTATAGCTAGGCATCAAAAGGGAGAAGAAGGAGAATTTTTAGGTTGAGTGGAACAGAATTTTGAAGAGAAATTTGGTAAAATTCAAAGAAATTGAAGCTGGTGTGGAATTTGTGCAATCTGGACAAGTTGTGATGTTCGAAGGATATTGAACCATAGAGATCGAATCTGGAGTTGAGATTTTGAGGTTAGTAAGTTAACTGCTTACTTAATAACTTTTGTGAAGAATGTTTGAGTTAAATGTGAAGCAGGGTGGTGGAATTTCGAGTTATTTGTCGAACGAAGAGAAGTTAGACACTGAAATTTGGAGGTAAGCTAGTTAACTCAATTATCTACAAGTTTGTAAGAGGAAGTAAAATCTAATTTGGGCTGGAAATACTATTTTTGGTAGTTAGAAGTGAAGGTAGTATCGTAGAGGCTGTCAGGTGAAGCTTGGGCGAGACAAGTCTCGCTAGTAAGTAGATAAGGATATTGCAGGTGTGGAGCAAGACAAGTCTCGCTAAGTTTCGCTAGCTACATTTGTCTCACAGATCTCTCTAGTCTCACTAGTTAAGCAAGTTTCGCTAGTCTCGCTTGGTCTCACTAGTAAGTTAAATTTCAATGTTAAAGATCTATTTGACATACATTGAAGGAAATCTTAAGGAATCTAACAAAATGAATTAAATTATTTCAGACCGAGAAGAACTAGGAAAAGCTTATAATCCACTAAGAGTTCGGGACAAGTAGTAAGTGACTTTTTTTAACTTATAATGATTTATTCTCTAAATGTTTCTAGTATGTTTGATTATTTTAAAACATGAGTTTTCTAGCATGAATTGAGATGATAAAGTAGGAGTTTCTTGAAATGGTTTTGAGCTTGTTTTTACATGATTTGATGCCAAATTTTTGAAAAGCATGTTATTTGTTAGGTAGTTTGAATTTTTGAGGATTTGCTAAACTTGTGTTTATGAATGAATTATTTATTATCAAAGTGTTGTGTTTTTTATATGCGTATGATGTGTTAAGAGCGTAATGGCCTAATGCCGCATTAAGAATCAAGAAAGATGTATATGTTAATGCAAGTTTTCCTATAAAAACCCAAGTATAAGTTTAAATAGGTTTTCCTGGAGAGTCCAGGGTCGAACACAAGGATTTGTAATGACTATGTGTTGAGATTCATTCAAGATTTTATGCGTTTGAAACTATACAATAATTATAATTGTGTTATTTTCTGTACTAACTACCAAAAAATATTTTTGTTCAAGAATAAATTAACAGATGAATATATGGGATGACGATGCGGAATGAATGACGGATTAAGTTAGTCAAGTATAAACAAGATCAGATAGTGTGTGTAAGATGAAGGGAACCATGAAAAGATGTAAGTCAAGTTAAGTAGATAGTAAGTATTTCCTACACGACAAGTGATTTTTCATGCGTACAAACTCAATTGAGAACGCATCTCTTGATGCTTCGACGCCATATTAATCTTATCTCTAAGACGCATGGTGAGCTCTTCGGACAAAAGAAAAACTTTATCTCTAAAGCCTACTCTTTTCTTATTAAATGCTGAAATTACTCACCAACTCTCTCGAGCATGTGAATATACCCACTTATACCTATTTGTTCGTAGATTCAAGTAGGTTTAAAGTACCCATTTAATCAAGATAAAAGCAATTTAATCACATTTGGAAATACTAAAACTTAAGCTTAAGTTGTGGAACATTCAACATTCATGGTGTAAGATGTTGCAAATGAGAATAAATGGAGGCATAGTGTCAATCAAACTTGCATTAAGTAAATAATCAATTCTTTTGAAAGATATGAACAAAATATAAATAAGAAAGGTGTTCATATTGAAGAAAAAAAAAAAAAAGGAAAGTCGTCAAGCCGCCATTGACAATATTTTGCTTCATGGAGGCTTGAGATGGTGGCTATCTGATACGTTATTTATACAAGGGTGGATTCTCACTCTATGAGAGGTGACTCTGAACACTCTAATAATCTTCTCACAAAAAAGCTCGAAATGGAGGTTGAGCGAGAATTTGTGTAGAATTTTCGCGGTGTGTTTTCTTTCTACTTTTGAACTGAGAAGCTTTAGGCTATTTATACGCGTCGAAAAGGTGATATCATGATGATCTGACACCTTTGCATTTAATTCAATGCCCTGCTGCGCCGACTTCTTCATGTCTTCAGTTCATTGGATCTGTCATGATCTGGTGAAATCAATTGTCCACTTGCATATTGACATGGCAGTTGTTGGTTAAGTGCTTGCATTGTTTATCTTTTGGACGCATGGTTCTCGACGCATTGGTCTTCTCTGGCAGCGTCCTCTTCCTTTATATTTCTGAGCTTCTTTTTGTTCTATCCTGCATTAAGAAAATAGAATTTCATAATTTCCAAGATAGATTCTTTTGTAAGTGTAGTAAACGAAAAGTTATTCATATAATACAATTCAAGTGCTAAATGCATGCGTTCACCATCAATTTTGTCCTAATTACTCCAACTAATGATTATAATAACTTGTATTTCTACAAGTTATCATAAAGGATGTTCTTTTTTAAATAGTTTGAATTTCTAAGGACTTGCTAAACTTGTGTTTATGAATGAATTATTTATTATCAAAGCATGCTTTATTTTTAAAAGAATAATAGATGGTCCCCAATACCGAAGGATACAGAGAAGGCATATGGATAGCCTTAAAACGGTAATATGGTCCTCAATGCTAAAGGACTCGGAGAAAGCATATGGGCAGCCTTAATGTTGTGGTATGGAAGCCCGTGAAGGACTCGAGAAGGTACTCAGGCAGCCCAGGTTATGATTCCTATGTGCACATAAAGGTATATTTGACGTTGTTGTGTTGAGATTACTCCACACAGCTAAGGTTAGTCGACGTTGGGTGTGTCGAGATTACTCCACCTCAAATAAGGTTGTTTTCGACGTTGAGTAGCGTTGAGCTCCGCCTCAACTAAGGAAAATCTGTCAAGCATATGCAAAATTTTATAAGTTTTTGATGTTAAAATGTTTACTTTCTTATTACTGTTTATCGAGCATGATTTTCCTGAGTTTAAAGCTAAGTATAGTTTTTTGAACTTGTCACTCATTGGGCAACCTAAGTCATGTTTTCTATTGTTTTTTTTTTTTTTGTTGTTGTCCAGGTAAGGAGGAAAACCGGGGTGCTTAGCCTACACAACAAACTCATCTCTGTCTACTACTAGGTTGTGAACATTGTAAATATTTGTACCTAAGACATTCACATTGTACATATAGGGGGTTTAAGGAGTGGAAGTATGTAATTGTATGTTGTTTTATACTAAGTTGATGAATGAAAGTCTATAAATGTGTGTTAGCTTATCTTGACTTTTGAGAATGATGTTTGACTAAGAGTTATAAATTGTTTATCAGGTGTTTAAAAATGGTGGAGGATGGTGCAGGTTGATAATAGATGTCATAAAAGGGTCGACGTCCACTGTCCTCATACATTTTCCTAGGTTAAAAAGGGTAACTTGGGAGGGAGTGTGATAATTTGTATCCCACAGGCTTGACATCTTTTGGTGTCTGGACCACTGGTCCAAAAACCTAATGTTTTGAGAGCGAGCTTAGTTTTGCCTCAATTGCCTCTTTTCATTTGGGCCAATCTTTTCAATTTTGACATTCTTTGACAGATTTGGGCTCATAATCCTCAATTTCAGAAATTATATCACAAGCAACATTGTAAGCGAAAATGTTAACAATTATATTAGTCTGGTTCCATCTTTTTCCTATCATGGCATAATTTATCGAAATCTTATTATTATCCTCAATTGTTTGATCTTCTTCGATATGCTTGTAATGAGTCAAATTAAGGATTTCTTCTGGAATATCCACAGTCTCAATTGAATCATTAATTACTTTTCTTTTTCGATAATGTTTATATTTGAAACTCATTGATCTACCATTCTTCAGGCATGTTACATACCCATTAGTTATGACAACTTGTTGTGTTGGGATATCAATTTTAGAAGGTACATTTTGAGCACATATATATGACTTAGTTGTTAGGATTTATGCCCTAAAGCCTCATAATTTATCAATATAAATTTATCCATTAACTATAAAAATTCAAGGTTATTGCATGAAGTCTTAAACATGTATGTAGTTGACATACAGGTGAATCATGTTCAAGAAATAACCTAAAGGTCTATAGTATATGGATAAGGTTGGGTGCTTTATTCTCGTGGCATTATAGATATGACCCACTTTGTAATTGTTACAAGAGTTGTAAGTGTTACAAACGATTTGATCCAAATCGTTCATGTGGAGATATGTAAGTGGGAGTATCCTATATAAAGAGTATATAAGACCGGACTACGAAATGATTAATCTCTCTTTATAACACCGTTGATTGAAGAGATTAACTTTTCATTAAGGACGACCATAGGTAACTCAATCTCAATCCCGATTGAGTTATGAACTCTTGTCTATGAAGACAATTTTTTGATTTATATGGGTGAGAGTGGCCCATGTCGGCGACTCAATAAGCCTAACATTTTGGGGATTTATTCGAGTAGGGAGTTAGGAACATAACTACACAAGATGGAGTCCGCTCCTTCTTGTTCTCAGGGAAAGTAGATAAATTGCTTTCTTAAATACTGAATCCAAGTCTTGAACAAGGGGTCCCTCCCTCTCATTGGCCCGAGAGGGAATTACTTATGGTGGGACCATAAACAGATTATTCATTAGAGGATTAGTGGGACTTAAGGAGAAAGCCGGCATGGGCCACTCTGACTCATATAAATCAGAAAATTGTCTTCATAGACAAGAGTTCATAACTCAATCGGGATTGAAATCGAGTAGGGAGTTAGGAACATAACTACACAAGATGGAGTCTGCTCCTTCTTGTTCTCGGGGAAAGTAGATAAATTGTTTTTTTAAATACTGAATCCAAGTCTTGAACAAGGGGTCCCTCCCTCTCATTGGCCCGAGAGGGAATTGTTTATGGTGGGACCATAAACAGATTATTTGTTAGAGGATTAGTGGGACTTAAGGAGAAAGAAGTAATTGTAGGGGTAAAACGGTAATTTTGACCCAGTTGTAATTATGAGCAATTTGTGAAGGGTCAACTTATTGATAGGGTTAGCAAAATCCCCATGGGTCAAGTCCCCACAGGTACCCTTCCTGATCGGGGTGGGGAATCCTCAGTTTGACTCAGTCAAATTAGGGACACAAAACGGGTCCCTAGTTAGGGACGGGGCGAGGATGGGGAGGGTATCCCGTCCCTGTCCCCGACCCCACCCCAATGGTGTTATCTAACAGGAATATGAAATAAATTAAATTTCTTACCGCGTATAGAAGGAAGGAAGGAAGCATACCTTATGTAGGACACTCGTTCTTTTCTTAACAACCCATATATGATTGTAAAAAACTTGAAGTTAGAATTGGAAGGCATAAAACAAAATACAACAACCATACATAAAAGTCTATGTAATAAGGTTTAAGTCAAATGGAAAAAGAAAGTTAGAGCAAGAAAGTTGGGACTCACCAATACACTATATCAAAGGAGGCAGTGGAGAATTCTAAAAAATATAAGGGGGAGGAAGTCATGTATAAACAAAAGAGATAAAGAGGTGGTTGTTGAGGGGAGTTGGGTGCACTTGAGTGCACCTAACCTCATTAAGAGTAAATGGTGACTTAATTAAACACATGTCAACTCAAATTTAAATAAAGTGAGGAAGATTGAAGTAAATATTATTGGGTGATTGAGCATAAAAAAGATTTATCAGTGCAATAAATACAACATAATTTATGACAAGAAAATGAAGAAAATAGAAAATAATGAAAGGGCCTTAGATAAAACATAAAATAGGATTGTTCGTTCCTTGGAAGAAATCCAACTAAAAATAGTACATCAAATTATCATATGAAAGTTTTGTAAAATAAAAAAGAATACTGAAAATAATTTAAAATGAAGCAAAAGAATAAATAAATAAATAAATAAAATAACAGAAAAAAGCCAATTAATTAGCTAACAAATTTGAAATGAAAATCATATTAAGATGTATAAAGAAAACAGTTTACAAATTTCAATCAAATGAAACTCAGATATTACAAATTTGAAATGGAACTTGGATATTAGAATAACAAAGTTTGAACTAATTTTCATTGGCCCCCGAATAAAAAAAAAAAAACAGAGAGAGACAGAAGACAAACTTTTTGTGGGTGGATTGACACCCCCCCACTAAGCTCCAATAACATGGTCAGCCCCTACCAAAAATTTAGTCGCAAACCAAAATTGATGAGAAAGCATAAAAAAAAATAACAAGGAAAAGACACATGAAGATCTAGAAAAAAAACAAACTAGTTCATCAGACGAAGAAGAATGGGCTGAAAAGGGGAAAAAACGGAGAGGAAGAAGTAATCATAATAGAAGGAAATGTAATAGAAGTTGGAAAAAATGGAAAACAAAGACAAAGAAAAACAAGAAACACAACTCAGAAATGGAAACCACAAAGTCTATATAGAAAGACCCTAACACACAACAACGTAAATGAAATGAATCCCATATAGCAAAAAAATAGTTAAACAAAAAAAACCCAAACAACTGTGGGCTAATCTAACGATCAAAGAACAATACAACCTTAGGAGATCAAAACACGAATATACAGATCCAAACCCAGGGCATAAATCCTAAAAAAAAATTTAGAACCGTACACTAATCCAACATGCAAAGAACAGATCAATAACAGATGTAAACCTAGGACATAAACAAGATCAAAACACGAAGGAATGAAACGGGAACATATAGATCTAAATAGATGATATAAATCCCAAAAAAATTATAATCGTGAGCTAATCTAACATGCAAAGAAGCTAAAAAAAATGAGGAAATCAAAATGCGAACATAGAAATCAAATCCTAGAACATAAATCCTAAAATTTTAGATTTAAACAAAAATAAACAAAGTAAAAGAAGAAGAATCAGTCAGATCTACAAAAAACAAGTTCATATATGGTTGATCTTAAAAAAATAGCAATAGAAACAGAATCGAGGAAAAAATAGGGGTTGAGAAGACGAAGGAAAATAAAACTCATATGAGTTAGATGGAGAAAGAAAAGCCGATGATGAAACAAAAATCAGACGGCGAAAGAAGAGAGAAGATGAGGGAAGACAAACCGGACAGCGAAAAAAGAGAGAAGCAGAGGAGTAATATCAGAGGAACAGAGAGTAACTGAGGGAGTTGGAAGATAATCAAAACGCATGGAAAAATGGGAGTGGTACAATGGTGGGTAAAACAATGGATTATTAAACCCACTATTTTATTTTTATTGGTGAAACGAACGTCGACCCAAGTTTGATAACCCACCCAACCCAACTCAAGTTGGGCTATCAAACAACCTCGCCTCCCCCCCCCCCCCCCCCCCCCC
>QLSR01000256.1:318123-362432 GCA_031780015.1 Citrullus colocynthis
CCCCCCCCCCCCCCCCCCCCCCGCCCCATTGATTTAAAATTATGCAGCTACTGGCGCATATAATTAAACTGAGCAATTCTTGGTATAAAATGCAGATTCAGGTGCTTATGAAAATGAGCATATATTTATTTATACAACTTTAAGTGCATCTAATAAAAAATTAGAAGAGTAATTACTAGAAGACATCTTTTAAACTTTGCCATAAATCAACCATCAAAATATATATATATTCTCTCTTTATGAAATATGTAAATGATTAATAAAGAACTTATAATAGAAATTCAATTAACCATTATATGACATTAAATAAAATAAAATTTGACTCATTCAACTCCCAGATTTAGTTCCCAGGTAGAGGTGTTCCTTTTCCGTCAACTTAAATACGTTAGTCTAGACAGAATCATCCTTAGCAGAGTTACCTTATAGTCAAGTTTTATTTTATCACATTAAATATAAATGATTCTAAGTAGTGGATAGATCATATACAAACATATCAATTGTAGTATTAAATATGTGATATATATAACCAAAATATTTTTCAATGTTGAGTATATGATGTATTAGGATAACAAATGCGATATTGATTGCTTATGAAATGATTTAAATTCATCAAACAATTCATGAGGATAAGGACATAGAATAAGAGCATATGACTGCTATACATATCAAGCTCAAAATCTAAAATTAGATTCATCATAAACAATTAACATAATGTCATTATAAACAAACAATACATACTTATCATAACATGTAGAATAAAAAACTAACATGTTGGCCATACTAAGTCATATATATGCTATAAATCGTCAATGTTCAACACACAT
Source organism: Citrullus colocynthis (assembly GCA_031780015.1). Lineage (NCBI taxonomy): Eukaryota > Viridiplantae > Streptophyta > Magnoliopsida > Cucurbitales > Cucurbitaceae > Citrullus > Citrullus colocynthis. Next base: position 318,948 of record QLSR01000256.1, read on the forward strand.
GGTATATATTAGGTATATTATATATATTATACATATACTCTCGTAAATATGAAATGTACAAAAGACGATTGTTACGAATGATAAGAATAAAACAAACCTTACATTTAGCTCAACAAGAAGGGTAAAGCTTCGTGCTAATAATGTGTTATGAAACTAGAATATTATAGTAACAACAAAAATAAGAACAACACAAAAGGAATAAGAGAATAAAAAAGAGGACTTTTATTCTCAAAATGTGAGAAGTGTGTTTCTAAAGGTTTACATATCTCTTATTTATAATGGTAGAATGGATTAGGCACCAAGTTTAATAGTGCTTAAAATAGAGTGATGGAAAATCTAAAGACTAAATTCAAGGATAAATAAGTTCATGGGAAGAATAGGTAAATAGGATGGAAATCTAATTAAATACATAACATTTACAACATCTTTATTACTATTATTATTTTATTTTATTTTATTTTTTTTGAAAGGAAAAAAAACCTCTCCCATTTCATACAATAACATGGTTAAAAAAGAAAAAAAATAATAAAAAATAAATCACCGAACTTTACTATTTATTATTAAAATGTTTTATTTACATGATTCATCGGATAAATGCATCAATTTAATGTCTTTCCTTCTCTTTTATTTATTATTTATTATTTTTTCTTCTATCTTATTTTGCATTAAAGTTTATTAAAATCTTGAAAATTGGAATTAAAGTCATTCAACTGCCCACGAATTGAATCAACTGGCTTTAACTAAAACGGGAGGCTCAACATTATCAGTCATATCAATTTAGGCTCGATCCAGGTGTACTTGGGCTAGGCTCGACCCTAGAGAGAACTTCCTTAATCCCAACTTATAATTAAGTAATAGAATAAAAATATAAGGCTTTAATAAAGATCATGTATTTTAATTAGGTTCAACTTTTCTATTATTTACAATAATGTTTAAGTTGTCATTTAGTCTTTAGCCATCCATTAATTACACATTTTTTAAATTAGGGAGGAGAAATAGGTTTTAATGAGGCATATATTTCTAGGAAAAATTTGTTAAATCATATTCTCCAAAATACCATGTTGAAAATAAACGAGAATATTTGGGGATTTTGGGGATTTTGTATTTTCCTTTTATATTCCCCAATATCTTTTTCTTTTATAGATTTGGGTCTCTATTTATTTTCTTCCCCTTGTAACGTTTATGTGTATCAAATTAATAAAAGAGAAAAATTGTATCGTGGTTTTTTCTCTATGAACTAGGGTTTTCCACGTAAACATTGTGTTTTTTTCTCTTCCTTTTTTTTCAATATGGTATCAAAGCGTGGTGATGAAACCCTAGAAACCCTAGCCGTTATCGACGACAACCAACCACTACAAGGGACAGAAAACCTAGATCTTCCACTGCTCATGCTGCCAATAGAACCCGCCACCATCACCCTTCATCCAAGCTGCCATTGACCGATACCAATAGTCACTGAACCCGAACCCCACCGTCGTTGCTATCCAAGACGCCGTGAATCGGGAGTTTGTGGCCAGATCGACGGTAGCTGGACCGTCGAATTGGTCTTCCTCCTCAAAATCGAGCGTCGCCGTCGTCACTATCCGAGACGCCATGGATCGAGGGCTTCTAGCAAGTTCGCGCATCGCTGGGTCTGCCTTCTCCGACTGAATGGACGCTACCGTCAAGCGCCATGGACCGAATGTCGTCAGATCTGTGGAAGCTGCCTCCTCCATAGGGTCTTTCCGAAACCGCCGCCAGGGGTATTTCCGGCACTTATCCCCTGCCTCCAGTCAATGTTGGTGTTGTTGATTTTAATATTGGATATCTATTCGATTTATATGGAGTTTCTTAGCTTGTTGCACAAAAATAGATATGATAATTTCTGTACAAAGATGCGTCGAGAATTACTCAAGTATGATCATAATTAAGCAAGTTTTCCTATAAAAAGCCCAAAATATAAGCTCTTATAGGTTTTTCTGGTGAGTCCAGGGTCGAACGCAGAGATTTGTAATAACTAGGCGTTGAGAATAAGTGCATGACTATGCGGTGAACTATACAAGTAATATATGCATGAGTTATGTGTGTCTAAAACTATACATAAAGAATGAATAACATTTCCTACAACTAACAATGAGGTGGATGCAGCGATGGTTAGTCAAATGTTGTCTAGTGTCAGATAGCAGGCGGTGAAAATGAATGGAATCATGCGATAAACATAGAGTTGACGCAGGAGTTAGACGAAAAACTTAAACCTATTTAAGTATAAGTACATACCTACAAACTTAGTTTGTGAATCCATCTCTCGATGTTTCGATGCCACATTAATCTTAACTTAAGACGCATGGTAAGTTTGCGTTGACAAAAGATGAACGACATCTTTGTACCTCATCTAGTCTTGATAAATGCTAAAGATTAACTATTTACTCTCTCAAGCTAGACGGTCGTGCTTACTGCATTTGTTTGTCAGACAATGCTATGCAAGCTAATGCTATACATTCATCAGGATGTAACATACTTCATATGGTTTAAGAAAAACTAACTCCAACATCTAACTCATTTAGCATTCAAACATCATGGTGTAAGATATTTAATATGGAAATAAATGGAAGATAATCGTCAATCAAACTCATATTTAAAATAATCATTCTCTCGAATGTCATTAACAAAACATAAGTAAGAAGAATGGAAATGGAGATAAACCAGAAATGGAAGATGTCAAGCCGCCACTGGCAACATCTCGCTTCATGGAGGCTTGCGATGGTTGCTATCTGATACATAAAATCCATAGGGTGAAGGTTCTCACTCACTGGGTGATGATTCTGAAGAGTTCTCAGAATCCTTCTCTCAGAAGAGCTCGAAATGGAGGCTGGTTACGGTGGAGGAGGCGTGCAGAGCCTTCACGCCTGTCACGCGTTTCTCTCTTAATTTTCCTCTCCCTTGAATGGAGAAGCTTTGGGCTATTTATAGGCGTTAAAAAGGTGAACTTATGATGCCTAACATCTTTACATTAAATTTCATGCCCTGCTGCGCAGCCTTTTCACATTGTCAGCCTATTTGTTTTGCCATGACCTGATAACGTGTTATTATTTTGCATATTGATATTACAGCTTTTGCCCAGGCATCTGTATCTATTTTTTCTTAACGCATGATCTCGACGCATGGTCTCGAACACATAGTTTCGACGCATGGGTTTCCATTTGTTCTCGCAGCAGCTTTGTCTCTCGTACTTGGGTTATTTGGGCTTCTTTTCTTCTTAATCCTGCATTAAGAACAGAAAAGCTCATAATTTTTCAGGTATTTTGTTTTGTAAATAGTGTCAACGCATGGTGATACACTTTACATAATTCAACTTCCAAAATCATGCGTTTAGCTCTAAAGTTACTCTAATTAATTCAAATAGTGACTATAATAACTTGTATTTCTACAAGTTATCAGTTTGAGTTGTCGGAACTTCTGCCTATGCTACTGGTAGCTCAAGTCCTTACTATGAGGCTAAGAATGGAGAGTCGTTTTTAGGTGTAAACTCTAGCACGATTCAACAACAACGTGCCAATCTTCAAGCAAGTTTCCAACAACAAATCGCTGCTCTTGGGGCATCCCTTGGCGCTTCGACCAACCTCGATCACAGTGCAATAAATTCAGGTATTCAGTTAAATTTACAGATGTATCCAGAGAATTCGATAACTATTTTTCCTACATTAACTATTGCACCCTACGTATCTTGACCAATTGGTAACTCCATAGGGCTAATCGTTGGTGAAAAGTTAAACGACCAGAATTATTTCTCCTAGTCTCGATCCGTTAAAATAGTACTTGAGGGACGTTACAGACTTGGGTATCCATTCTCTGTTAATTCACGGTATGGAACCTCAAATTAGAAAACCTCTCCTGTATGCTGCAACTGCTTAGGATATTTGGGATGTCGTTCAAAGACTATACTCCACGAGACAGAACGCATCACGACTTTACACTCTGTGCAAACAAATTCACGAATGCAAATAGGGGTCTATGGATGTCATGTCATATTTTAACAATTATCTCTTATTTGGTAGGAGATGGACTTATGTCATGAACTTATTTGGGACTGTCCTTGTAGAGGAGTTCAATATTATAAACTTGAAGAGATTGACCCTGTGTATGATTTTTTAGCAGGTCTAAATTCCAAGGTTGATGTTGTCCGAAGCCGAATACTGGGACAGAGATCGATATCGACCCTGATGGAAGTTTCTTTAGAGTTTCATCTTGAGGAAGATCAATCAAGTGCTATGAATATCACAGCTACTTCCATAACTGACTCTGCTGCCTTTAGTCCTAAATCATCTGGTACCACTGGAGATAAGCATAACAGGAAACCACCTTCAGTACCATTGCAAGAAATCGTGGCATACGAGGGATCAGTGCTGGAAGTTACATGGTCGGCCCTAGAATGCTAGACAGCGACCTCCAAACAACAATCCTAACCAGGCTCTGGTGAGTGAGGATACTAGTGGCTCTCAACCATAACATCATGAGAACTGCCCAGCTGACACCGGTACCTCCTCTCTTGGGGCGATTGCGCAATCAGGTACATATCAATCCTTGAGTCTCCTTAGTATTATTGGCAAGAAACCTTGGATTCTTGATTCAGGAGCTATAGATCATCTAACTGGAACAACTGACAATTTCCTTTTGTACCATCCGTGTGCGAGTAATGAAAAAATCTAAATTGCTAACGGGACCCTTGCTCCTGTTGTTGGCAAGGTCACATTTTTCCTTTTGATGGTTTGATATTACAGAATGTGCTGCATGTTCCTAAAATTTTTTACAATTTATTGTTTGTGAGTAAAATAACCAGAGATCTAAACTGTCGTGTGGCATTCTCACCTGATGATGTTGTTTTTCAGGACTTGAACTCAGGAAGGATGATTGGCGCTGCCCGACACAATAGAGGACTCTATTTCCTTGATGGTGATACTTCCTCTAGGGATAGTTATAGGGCTAGTCTGTTGTCTTCTTGTTTCTCAACTTCCAAAAAATGACTGTATGTTGTGGCACTTCCGTCTTGGCCATCATAATTTCCAATATATGAAATTTTTATTTCCCCATTTATTTAATAAAATTGACATCTCTTCTTTATCTTGCAGCGTGTGTATTCAAGCGAAACAACATAGGGTCTCTTTTCCGTCCTAACCTTACAAACCCTTTCAATCTTTCACTCTTATGCACAATGATGTTTGGAGTCCCTCGAGGATTACCACTTCATCAGGTAAATGTTGGTTCGTGACCTTCATCGATGACCACACTCGCCTTACTTGGGTCATTCTTCTAACGGATAAGTCTGAGGTCTCATCCATTTTCCAACAATTTTACACTACCATCGAAACTCAATTCAATGCAAAAATTGCCATCCTTCGGAGTGACAATGCTCGTGAATTCCATACCAATACCCTTCGTGAGTTTTTATCCACTAAAGTTATTGTTCACCAGAACTTGTGTGCCTATGCACTCCAACAAAATGGAGTGGCTGAAAGAAAGAACCGCCATCTCCTCGAAGTTGCTCGGTCTCTCATGTTGTCTACCTCTCTTCAGTCTTACTTATAGGGGGATGCAGTCCTGATTGCAGCTCATCTTATAAATTAGATGCTTTCTCCACCAACATGGTTATAAATACTTCCATCCCACTTCCCCAAAATACTTCATCTCTATGGATATCACCTTCCTAGAAGATAAACCTTTCTTTCCCGTTAGTCCTCTTCAGGGGGAGAGTAGTAATGAAGAGACTAACTATTCTAATCTCCTTCCTGAATCCATCCTGAATACCCACGATAGTGTCCTACCCACCAGACAGGTCATGTGGATAACTTATTACAGGAAAAATCTTATAAAGGAAATAGTGGTCCCTACTGACTCACCGGCTCAGGTCCAATCATCTGAACCAACACAGGTTCAATGTCACATCCCCTCCCAAATTACCCTCTTAACCCAGGAGTAGGTGCAACCTATACATATATACGTTATCTTGTATATTGAAGCATAGTTGAAAACCAAATCAAATGTACAAACTTCTATACTAATGAGAACATTATAAGGTAATCATAAGTTATACATAAGGTTTCTCAGCACTATAATTTATCATACAGGTGTATTTATTCGGCATATATGTTATAAAACCCCACACTCGTTATGCCACAGTGCTCATATACAACAAAATATGTGCTTAGACTGGGAATTTACAACTATCCTTGAGTACTAAAGCCAAGTAAGTCGAGACGAGGATCTTCTGTAGGCTAGGCATCCCAAACACGCTCGCTACCTGAAACAAACAACAATAAACAAAAGGCGTGAGCTTAAGCTCAGTGAGTGACTAAATTATCAGTTACAATTCAATCCTCGAATTCATGCTGATCATAAAACTACTATATAGCTTACTAGTACAATTTACTGGGCCACTTGTGACATTTAACAAGGAAACATAAACATTTATGTAATGAGTGGCGGAGCAAAGCTCAACGTTCTTAACCTCATACTTCGACTGCTAGTATTCATATATTCATACGCCTTCACATTTAGTCCATCGGTGTTTCAACTTTCAAGTGCTTTCTCATATTGTCCCTCAGCACTGAGTCTCAATATTAAATCACTGCTCAAGTGCCTTCACTCATGGTTCCTCAGCACTGAGCAATCATATACTGGTTTCTATATGCCTTCACACGAGGTCCCTCGACATTAGAAACTATCTCAGTCAATCTCACTAGTGCCTTCACTCATGGTCCCTCAGCACTATGTATCATATATCTCCATAGGCCTTCACACAGGGTCCTTCGGCCATCGTTTGCATTGAAATAGCACACATACAAGAATTCACCTATTATATATTCTCTTCGACTTGTATATTAATAACGATAATCTTTGGACAATTTGAGAGTCACTCACAGTTTGTCTTAGGCCCCGAGCGGATTGTATGTTTTTTCGAGCTCTTCTTGGCCTGTAAAACACATTTCTCATATTAGGTTTCCTTTGAACTCATTTTTCAAAATTATTAGGTATGCATGTTAATAACTAACGATACTCTATGTCTCTAGTGAGACTACCAGCGAGATTCACACTACTGGGTGCTGCACTAGCGAAACTGGAGTAAATTAGACTAGCGATATCATCTTAAGGAGCGATACCTAGCGAGACTTCAGCGAGAATTGTGAGAAGCAGAGCCCTTTGCGTATATCAGCGACACTCGTTCCGCTGCTCACTCTCCCGCTCTTTAGCGATATCACTGTCTACCGACACTTGATATCACAGTTTCCTTCCTTCCCTTCAAACTTCTTCCTTTATCCTGCTAAAAACCATATTACAGCCAAAATCAGAACTTCCTTCCTTCTACAATCTTGTAAAGTAGTGAGTTCTCTAACTTACATCAAAATTTCAGGCCATGATTCATCTTCATTTGAGAATTATTCCCAAATAACTTCGGCTGTCCTGCTTTGCTTAGCAGTTCAACTCCGCTTACTTCTTCCTAGAGATTAACACATTTTCGCTCAGTTTTAGCTTACACATCCCTCATGGAAGTTGCTAAGAATTGATTTGACTTACTTACCTCAAAATTTCAGTTCTTGCTTCGACACCCTCGGTTCACTCTCCTTCAAACACCGATTGGTGTTCAAGTCTATCAGCAACAATCAAGCTTCTGGTTCCAGCTTCAAAATCATCACGAAACTAATCTGATTTCTACTCAAATTTTATTCAAGTACTTTCTTCTACCTCTCCTCGTTGTTCGTCTGCGAAATAGAGTTAACCTAAGTTCGAAAATGTATCCAAAAGGCTTAATTATTCGATGCACTCCTTTATATGTCAATATAAATCACCGACTTACCAGCTCTAACTTCATCCTCCTTCTAGAATTAGCCAGCGCCACCTTCCACGCATGGCTTCGGCAACGCGTAGTCTCCACTTACTATGCCACTGATTGCTTCACGCTGGATAGCTGATTACCGCATGGCCCTCTCTGCCACTTTTCTATGTCCGACACATACCATTCTTCAACGCATAGGCCATCTCAACGCATAGCGATGCCAACTTCTAGCACATAGTAGCCTTCAACACATACTTCTATTAACGCGTATGGCACCCTTCTCCCTTCACATCTTTCTCCCCGCCGAGCTGCCCTCTTCAACACATGCTTATCAGCAGCAACTCTTGTCAATCTTAAATATCCCTCAACGCATGGTCGCTCATCGTTTGGCCAACACTTAACCATTTTCACTCTCCCCCAACTTAGCAAATTTTCTTTACTTACTTGCCCCATCATTTCTTTTTACTTACTTTCTCTTAATAACAAGTACGGGGCTTAAACTCAAGGTACTATTGACCCTTATAATAATACATACTATGTGTGTTGAAGATGATATTGTTGATTCGAAAAAACAGCTGGCAGAGAATGATAGAGATGATGTGACAGAGAATCAGGTTACTGGGAATGACGAAGTGTATACAACAGTTCAAGAGAATGAACATGAGATCATGCCTCAGAAACCCACTACTGAAGAGGAACTCGACAAACCAGAAAAGTATGATGCCTCTTAGACATGCCCATTGCTCTGAGAAATGGCACAAGGTCTTACACCATGTATCCCATGTATAGCTTCCTCTCTTATAATAATTTTTCTACCAAGTTTAGAGCGTTTACTACTAGCCTTGACAATGTTACAATACCAAAGAACATATATGTGGCTATGGAAATTCTTGAGTGGTAGGTTGCCATTATGAAAGAAATGAGGGCTCTCAAGAAAAATAACACATGGGATCGCGTAGCTCTTCCTAAAGGGCATAAAACAGTTGGGTGTAAGTGAGTGTTCACAATGAAGTATAAATCTGAAGGGACTCTAGACAGGTATAAAGTCAGACTTGTAGCAAAAGGGTTTACTAAGACTTATGGGGTAGACTATTATGAGACTCTCTCCCGTTGCAAAGTTAAACATGATCAGGGTTCTTCTGTCGGTTGCTGCCAACAAAGATTGGCCTCTTTATCAATTAGATGTGAAAAATGCCTTTTTAAATGGGAACTTAGAAGAAGAGGTGTATATGAGTCCTCCTCCTGGCTTTGAAGCCCAATTTGACCATTGTGTGTGCAAACTTAGAAAGGTCCTGTATGGATTGAAACAGTCACCGAGAGCGTGGTTCGAAAGATTTACCACATTTGTTAAGTTCCAAGGCTTAACTCAAGGGCACTCTGATCATACCTTGTTTACAAAAAGATCTATCTTAGGAAAGGTTGCTGTTCTGATTGTGTATGTTGATGACATTGTCTTATCAGGAGATGGTACTGTTGAAATTAACAAGCTAAAACAGAAAAGGGCGAACGTGTTTGAAATCAAAGACCTAGAAAACCTGAAGTATTTCCTTAGGATGGAAGTGGCAAGGTCAAGAGAAGGAATCTCAATTTCTCAACAGAAATACACTATTGATCTCTTGAAAGAAAAATGTATGACTGGATGCATACCTGCTGACACTCCTATCGAGTCTAATGCCAAATTGGGAGAGTTTGTTGGCAAAGTTCTTGTTAATAAAGAAAGGTATCAACGTCTAGTTGGAAGACTAATTTACTTAGCGCACACTAAACCAGGCATTTTCTATGATGTCAGCGTTGTAAGCCAGTTTATGCAGGCTCCTTACGAAGAACACATGGAAGCTGTAAATAGGATTGTGAGATATTTGAAAAGTACACTAGGAAAAGGGTTGATGTTTAGAAAATCTTATAGAAAATGCATTGAAGCCTATACCAACTTTGACTTTGCAAGATCTGTGATTGACAGAAGATCTACATTTGGGTACTGTACCTTTGTTTGGGGTAACCTTGTAACATGGAAAGCAAAAAGCAAATTGTGGTTGCTAGAATCAGTGTTAAAGTTGAATTCAGAGCTATAAGTCATGGCATCTGTGAAGAAATCTGGTTAAAGAAAGATTTATCTAATTTTTACCAAAACAGTGACCTACCAATGAAACTCTATTGTGATAATAAGGCTGCTATGAGCATTCCATTATCCAGTTCAGCATGATAGAACAAAACATGTGGAGATTGATAAACACTTTATAAAGGAAAAATTGGAAAATGGAAGTATTTGCATTCCTTATATTCCTTCTAGCCAACAAGTTGCTGATGTTCTCACCAAAGGATTACTTAAGCAGAGCTTTGACTCATGTGTTAGCAAGATGGGTCTTACTGATATTTATGTCCCATCTTGAGGGGGATTCTTGAAAATAAAAGAAGATATTTGGGGATTTTGTAGATTTTGTATTTTCCTTTTATATTCCCAAACATCATTTCCTTTTATAGATTTGGGTCTCTATTTATTTTCTTCACCTGGTAACGTTTATGTGTATCAAATTAATAAAAGAGAAAAGTTGTAATGTGGTTTTTTCTCCCTGAACTAGGGTTTTCCACGTAAACCTTGTCTTTTTCTCTTCCCTTTTTTTCAATATACCACAATTTTCTATCTTCTTCAATTTCTCTCTCCAAATGCTCTCTCAAAACGCTCTCTCACAAATCTTTCTAGCCAAAGCATCTTCAAATTGAACACCATAACAACAAGCAAGTGTGAAGTAGGAACCCCAATTTCTTCCCTATAGGACATAAAGAGGTCAGATGTATTTTCTCATTTTTATTATTAAATTGTTTTAAGTTCTTGTTCTTTTCACTTATTTCCATCAAAATCGACACACTCATTTGTTTGAATTGCTTTATCTTATTATAATTCGAACCCCTTTTCTTAAATCTACCATTTTTTGCAGGCCAAACTCCTCAGATCTTCTGCCATCGCCTCCCTCTGTACGTGTCACTGTACCATCGACAATTCAAACGACTTAACATTTCCGTGACGTCGTATCGTCCACAAAACTTTCCATCTCATTTCGCCCAGTGATTTTTGGAAAAAAAAAAAAGGAGACTAAGCAGAGATGATTCAAACGATTTCCCTTCGATAATGGTGACTTCGATTTTGACAGTGGCCAAACGATTTCAATGATTCAGACGACTTTCTAGCAATTTTAGGCCTAGCAAAAACAATTTCCTTTTGGTTTTTCTGATTTTCATGATTTCCGACATACGGTTGGGATTTTTATATTCTTTTTTTTTATGAAAATTAGAATATGTTATATATGGTTGAAATATGGTACTATTTTTATCATATATACTGTCATATACATTTGGGTATTAAGATGGTTTGAGACTTAGACTTTAAGTTTTATGGTCTATACTTTGTCATATATATGTTTGGGGGTTTACCATGTATTATATATCTATGTCTTAATGAATGTGTTGGGTTTCTCACCTCTTTAAAAGATTTATTTGAAATATATTGGGATATCAAAGTGGTATTTATAGTATATACTACAATGTTTTATGATCAATGAATAAGGTTAACTTATATATACTACAACGTTTTATAGTGTATACTCTGTCATATGATATTGTTTGAGGGTGTATCAAGTATCTATGTCTTAATGAATGTGTTGGGTTTCTCACTGCTATAAAAGGTTTATATGAAATATTTGGTATATAGAAGAGGGGATTTATATTATAATATACCAACAAGAAATATAAACATACTCAAAATAAAGAATGGAATATAATAGACAAAATTATAATATTTTGGGTAGATATTACATTTAATATATACAATGATATATTTATGCTAACAATAGGAAGAAAGACAGAAAAAACCATGGAATATTTAAAAATAACCATGAATCCGCAAGAAAAACCAACAAATTGTCGTGAAACTAGTTGTATTTTTAGTACATATTAAATATATTTACCACATTAGTTAGAACCTTAAACTGTCTTATAGATACTGTTATATCGAAACTTTCAAATGGTACAACCATTCGAAATTTACACATTGTACTGTCATATGGATACTATTATATCGAAACTTTCGAACGGTACAACCATCTATATGAAATATAATGGTACAACCAGTGTATTTCATGCCAAAGCAAGTTTAACTCAATGGTAATTGGCATAACCTTGCATCATAAAGGTGGAAGGTTTGATCTCCCATCCCCACAATTATTGTTTGTACTAAAAAAATAAGTATATTTCATATGTTGGATGGAAATTTTACAAACATCTAATACAATGTTTTAAGCTATATTAAAAAATTCTCATTAATCCACTAGAAAAATCAACAAGTTGACGTGAAACTAGTTGTATTTGATTATATATCAAATATATTTGGATGTTTACTTAAAATAATGTTATTTTAATAAATAATGACAAAAGTAGGGTTGGGTTGAAAATATTGACAAAAATAGGGTACCGAAATCGTGGATAGGGTCCACGATTTCCACATGGCATGCAAATCGTGCACCCGATCCATGATTTGCCCACATCTCCGGTCGACGTTGACGTCTGGGTTTTCTTCTTTCTTTTTTTAATTTTTTTTTCTCTTCTTTGTGACTTCCTCTCTGTCCCTTTCTTATTTTTTCTCTTTTGTTCTTCTCCTGCATCTTCTTTCTCTTCGACTTTTCTTCTTCTTCTCCTATACGAATAGTCCAAATTTCGACGCAACCAACTCCGACGAGCAAGAGTGAGAGAGAGCGACAGAGATAAGACCAATTGTGAGGAAAGGAGTGAGACAAGCGAGAGCGAAACGCACAAGACGAGTGGGAGCAAGACGATCGAGAGCGAGAGTGAGAGAGATAAGACTAATTGTGGTGAGGAAAAACTCATCTCTCTCGCTCTCCTCTCGCTCGCTCTCGTCTCGCTTCCTTTCCTCACTCACAATCAGTCTTATCTCTCTCGCTCTCTCTCTCTCACTCTCGCTCGCTCTCGTCTCGCTTCCTTTTCTCACTCACAATCAGTCTTATCTTTCTCGCTCTCGCTCATCTCGCTCCTTTTCTCATTCACAATCGATCTTATCTCTCTCGCTCTCTCTCACTCTCGCTCACCGGAGTTGGTCGCGTTGGAGTTTAGACTATTTGTGTCAGAGAAGAAGAAGATGCAGGAGAAGAAGAAGAAAAGAAAAAAAAATGAGAAAGGGACATAGAGGGAGTCACGAAGAAGAAAACAAGAAAAAAAAATCAGCCGTCAACGTCAATCGAAGATGTGGGCAAATCGTGGATTGGGTCCATGATTTTCATGCCATGTGGAAATCATTGACCCCGTTCACGATTTTGCTACCTTATTTTTATCAATATTTTCAACTCAACCCTACTTTTGTCATTATTTATTAAAATAACATTATTTTTAGAAAACGTCCAATATATTTAATATATTGGTTAGAATATTTGCAAACATCCAATACAATGTTCTAAGATATAATTAAAAATAACCATGAATTCATTAGTAAAACTAGTTACTTGATACGTGAAATGCATTAAATGAATAATAAAATCATATTGAATACATTTTCTCTCACCAATTGAAAATCAGAAGAAAGTCTGAACTAATTCATCATCTATAGTAAATAAAGTTTCTCTCTCCACCGTTAAGAGTGCTTTGTAAATATGGAAAGATTTTCTCAATACAGACACTCTCTCCAGTCACTCACCACAAGGGTTATTTTGGTTTGACAATTGCATTAAACCCCTTGTATGAAAATACCTAATTATTTGGACATTTATGAAAATAAGTTTTCAAGAGGGATTGAATCTTTAATAATCGATTTCGGTAGGATAACAACACATAAGACCTTAATAAAGAGCCTACATCCCAATTATGTCCACCTTTTACTTTATTTACAAGAATATCTAAGTTGGCTTTAAAATTACACAAAAATTTGGACTCAATTACCATTTAGTCTTCAATCAACAATTAATTACATGTTTTTTAAACCAGAAAAGTGAAAGGGCATATTAAATGAGCGTGCTTTTTAAAGAAAAATATATTATTTTCCAAAATTTTCCAATTAAACCAAAAGATTGCCTAGATACCCGCTCACTTTTCATCTTCTCCAACTTCTCTCTTAAACCATTTTAGCCACAAAAAAAAAAAAAATTAAGGAGAGAGACGATGTACACGTAGGGAGCGACCGACGCTACATGAGGAGCAGTGATAACGACATTCGGACAACAGTTAAATCATTCCCTCCTCAGAGAAGCAACAATACCAAGCTTTAGCCATGCACCCAGATTCTTCCCTCCTTCACCCAGATCTTCAAATCTGACGCCTTTTGATGCCCAAATCCCTCCAGACGATGATGGTTTCTTCGAGAAGAAAGACAAGAAAGACAATTAGAGTCGTTCACGAGAGAAAGTGGTGGAAACACCCAGTTGCACATGGATTAACGGTAAACAATGGCAAAACTCGACAAACTATTGCATAGTTGATAACATGTAGAAATACAAGTTACTATATTCATTATTCGGAGTAATTAGGACAGAATTAATTATAAACGCATGAATTTAGCACTTGAATTGCATTATACAAATAACTCTACGTTTACTATATTTACAAAAGAATCTATCTTGAAAATTATGAAAGTCTATTTCTCTTAACGCATGATAGAACAAAAAAGGAGCTCATAAATATAAAGGAAGAGGATGCTGCCAGAGAAGACCAACGCGTCGAGAACCATGTGTCCAAAAGATAAACAATACAAGCAGTTAATCGGCAAATGTCATGTCAATATGCAAGTGGACAACTGATTTCCCCAGATCATAACAGATCTAATGAACTGAAGACACGAAGAAGTCGGTGCAGTAGGGCATGGAATTAAATGCAAAGGTGTCAAGTCATCATGATATCACCTTTTCAAAGCCTATAAATAGCCTAAAGCTTCTCAGTTCAAAATCAAAGAAAAAGTATTCAATAGTGAAAGCTCTGTGCAAATTCTCACTCAACCTCCATAGCCATCCTCGATTTTGATCTCTTTTGTGAGAAGGACTCTGAGCATTTTCAGAGTCACCTCTTAGAGAGTGAGAATCTTCTCCTATATAGTTTATGCATCAGATAGCCACCATCTCAAGCCTTCATGAAGCAAGACATTGCCAGCGGTAGCTTGACGACTTCTATTTCCGTTCTTTCTTCATTTCCATCTTTCTTACTTATAGTTTGTTAATGACATTCAAGAGAATGATTGATTCGCTTAATATAAGTTTAATTGGCAATTATCTCCCACTTATTTCCATATTCAATACTCTTCACCATGTTTGTTCATATGTTTGATGAGTTAAATGTTTGAAGTTAGTATTTATTAAATATTATTAAGTATGTTTACATCTTGATTAATGAGCATCTTTAGCTTTCTTAAATTCGTCGAACAAATAAGTTTAAACAAGCACAATCATTTGACTTGAGAGGGTGGATGGTCAATCTTTAGCATTTGTCAAAAAATGATGAGTTACAGAAATGTTCATCTTTTGCTGTAAACAAACTTATCATGCATCTTAGAAATAAGATCAATGTAGTGTCGAAACATCGAGAGATGGGATCTTAACTCCAAAGTTTGTATGCATGAAAACATACTTAGATATAATTAAGAGAAAATTAACAGCTTCATTTAACTCTCTTTATTTCATGGTTCCATCTTCATACTCAACACATGACATCCAACCATGAATTGTATATGACTACCCCTCTCCATGACCACCTCACCACATTAAATCGTAGGAAATCTCATTAATTCATTATGCATAGAATTAGAATTAGTAAATTCCTTCATGAACATATTTGTAAATTTGTACAAACAACGCATAGATCAAGAAATGCTTTCTCAATGCCTAGTTATTACAAATCCCTGTGTTCGACCCTAGACTCACTAGGAAACCTATAAAAAACTTACACTTGGGTCTTTATAGGAAAACTTGCTGATAAATGAATATACTTGAGTGATTCTCGACAAATTGTTAGAAATTAAACGAGCACATCTAATTAACGCAACATAGTAGACGTGCAGTGGCTGGTGCAACGGACGGTCGAACAATGGCATATGGTGATGGCGACGATGGTAGGGTTTCACAAAGAAGAAAAAGAGATGAAGATGTGGGAGGGTTCTTATGCGCACAAACCTAGAAGCTCTTTTCATTTTATTTTTTCGATATATAATATACTGTGATATATGTACTTTTTTTCTTTTGTAGAAAATTTGATATATGTATTCGTTTATTTAATATAAATGAGAGTTTTAAAAAAAAAAATTAGACTTATTGTATTATGATATATACAAATTTTGATTTATTGTGATTTTTACTACTTAAATGGTATATATGATATATATATTCTATGATGTAACTGAAATTTATGATATATATTGTGATTTATTCTGAACATTAAGTCAATATATGATTTATGTACTGTGGAATATTTCATATCTAGGGTTATACTGTGAATTATGTCAAACATTGAGTCAATTTATAATTTATATATTGTGGTATATTTCATATATTGGTTAGAATATTTTCAAATACCTAACAAAATGTTCTAAGGTATATTTAGAAATAATTATGAATCCACCAAAAAAACTAATAAGTTGTTGTGAAACCAGTTGTATTTGAGTACACGTCAAATATATTTATCAGTATATTCCATAAATTGGTTAAAACCTTTGCAAACATAATACAACATTTGGTATATTTAAAAATAACAATGATTTTTTGGTGAGTAAAACTAGTTGCTTGATACGTGAATAAACAAGAAAATTGTCATGAAACTAATGAAAAATTCTTGATACGTGAAACCTGAAAGGATTGAATCCCAATAGCGGAAGCGATTGATCGCTTTTGTCTTTGAAATTAGGAAAAACAAAATCAATTTAGAGAAAATTGGATTAAGCATACAAAAAAAATATGAGTATACCTCATGAAGAACAACTTTTCTTCCAGAAAAACAGTGACCTTTCTTATGAAATCCTTCAAGAACACAACCAATTGGGCAACCTTGCTATGTCTCAGGGAAAGATCAAAAGATTTTAGGATCTTTCTTTCTTTTGCAGGGAATTGACAGAAGAAAGAGAGCAAAAAAAGATGGTCAACCTCTATTTTTATTCTCTCGATTTTTATCATGTTACAGAGAACGAACGTATAACGACCTGACCTCCAGACTAGCAGGGCACTACACTATCCATGAATGTTTTTGTAAACATTTTGGAACTTGGGTAAAGAGATATGTTTTAACATAAGGCTGAACAAAATTAATTTTGAATACTTTATTTAAACCGAATTTAAAGAAAATATATCATTTAATGGGGTCCCATTAAACACGTGAAGACAAGTTTGACCAAAAATTTTATAAAATAACAAAGAAAAGGAAAGAATGAATTAATATGGGATCACTACTTTACGTGATCAATAACAAGACGATTTATGTCCTAGAGAGTAAATGCATGAATTTAGGGCACGAAAACAACAACAGTCCCATGGTGTGGTCACAGATTCCTCTTGTCATACGCATGTCCATCCCGTCTCTTACTTGTGGAAAAAGAGCATAGAAAAAGGTGAGTAAAAATACTCAGGATACTTCGATCTCATTTCATCCTCTTAGTCCCATGTTGCTTTCTGGAATCCATGGTTTTGCCATAACACCATCACCAGTGCTATCTCCTTGTTGCACAAGGTTTTCACTTCCTTCGCCAAGATTTGGATAGATTCCTCCTCATAGCTCAGGTCTTCCCTTAATTGTAGAGGCTCATAGTATACTATGTGAAAAGGATCTGCCACATACTTCCGCAACATGGAGACGTGAAACACGATGTGGATTACATCAAGAGACAGCGGCAATGCCAAATGGTAAGCCACATGCCACATACTTATGCCTCGAGGCTTTCACCTACTAGCACACCAAACACTTACTAACATATTCTACCACCTCTTTTTTTATGTTATGCCACCAGTAATAACGTTCCAAATCCTGATACATCTTGGTGTTGCCAGGGTGTATCGAGAAGGAGGAGTTGTGAGCTTATGATAACAACTTGTTCTTAAGTTCGCCGCTTGCAGGCATACACAAGAATCCGTGGTAATGCGGACCATTTTCTGCTGATATAGAGAATTTACTATTTTAACCCGACTCTACCCTGGTTAAACTTTTCAACGAGGTAGGGACTTTGTTGTGCATCGAAGAGCTTCTGTCTTAAAGTTGGTTGGACGGTCAACTTTGACAACTGTGAGGTGACTTCTCCGACAGATATAGCAATTCCTGCCGTTCAAACTCCTTGCATAATCAAGTTTGCCTAGTGATTAGAGATGTCGAGTGAATTGCTTTTCTACTAAGTGCATCAACCATCACATTTGCCTTGCCTGGATGATACAGAATCTCCACATCATAGTCTTTTACCAGCTCTAACCACCTTTGCTGTCTCATGTTCAACTCCTTCTGGGGAAGAAGTACTTTAGACTTTTGTGGTCCGTGAAGATTTGTATCTTTTCTTCGTATAAATAATGTTTCCAAATCTTCAGACCAAAAACCACCGCTGCTAACTCCAAGTCATGAATGGGATAATTCCATTCATGGGTCTTTAGTTGGCAGGAGGCATATGCCACCACCTTACCATGCTGCATTAACACACACCTCAACCCTTTCTTGGAGGCATCACTATAGACCACAAAACCTCCTAGCTCTTCTGGCACTGTAAACACTGGTGTATAAACGAGTCTCTTCTTAAGGTCCTGGAAGCTTTCCTCACAAGCCTTACTCCACACAAAAGAAGCACTCTTCCTTGTCAACTGGGTCAACAGTGTAGCGATGCGTGAGAAATCCTTAACGAAACGACGGTAATAGCCTACTAAGGCCAAGAAACTGCACACTTCTGTGACTGTCATAGGACGAGGCCAAGTAGTAACCACCTCGATCTTTGTAGGGTCAATAGAGACTCCATCCTTTGACAATACGTGTCCCAAAAAGGACACCTACTTCAACCCAAACTCACACTTTGAAAATTTAGCATACAACTTGTTGGCTCGCAAAGTCTCCAACACTCTATGTAAATGCTCCTCGTGCTCTGCCTGAGTCCAAGAATATACCAAGATGTCATCAATAAATACTATTACAAAAGTTTCGAGGAAGTCCTTGAACACCTTGTTCATCAAGTCCATGAATTCTGTCGGGGCATTCGTCAAGCCAAACGACATTACTAATGTGCGTATCTAGAGCAGAAGGCTGTCATAGGGATGTCGCTGTCTTTGATCCTTAGCTGGTGATAACCTGGCCAAGGATCAATTTTTTAGAAGACCGTGGCTCCCTGCAACTGGTCGAATAAGTCATCAATCCTCGGAAGTGGGTACTTGTTCTTGACAGTGACTTTGTTGAACTCCCTAAGTCAATGCAAAGGTGCATGGTCCCATCCTTCTTCTTTACAAACAAAACTGGTGTGCTCCACGGTGACACACTCGAGCTAATAAAACATTTATCTAGCAACTCTTGCAATTAAGTCTTGAGCTCTTTCAACTCTGTTAGGGTCATTCTATAGGGAGCCTTTGAGATAAGCGTCGTACCCGGCTCCAACTCGATTGCAAAGTCTATCCTCTAGAAAAACATCAGGGTACTCTCTCACTACTGGTTCTAAAGTCAATACAATCTCTGCTTCTCTGGTATCCACTACCCTAGCTAAAATAGTCAAGGTCCCCTGTAACTTACTAGCCTTCATGGCTGAAATTATCTTGGGCAATACCACTGTCCCAACTCCTTTAAATTTAAAGTTGGCTTCTGAAGGAGGATTGAAAATCACCTCCTTACGAGAACAGTCAATGCTGACGTGATTAGCAGCCAACCAGTCCATGCCCAAAATGACGTCGAACTCTAGCATATTCAGGACTAACAAGGTCACATCTAAAGCATGGTTTGCTATCTCTATCTGGCATGCTCTCACCTTTTCATTTGCTAACATGATCTCCCCATATGGGGTAGACACTGACAATACATAATGCAATGGCTCTACCTCTAATATGGCATGCTTCATAAATATGAACTATATAAAAGGATGGGAAAAGCCAGAATCAAATAACACTAAAGCATAATGACCCAACACTGGAAGTGTACCTGTCACCATAGTGCCAGACTTCTCGACCTCCCGCCGAGTGGTAGAATCCCCGACCTTGCTATTGCTGTTGGTTCGAACCCCCTTAGTGAGCGTTCAAACGCTGGCCTCTACCTCTAGAAGGCTGAATTCCCGGGCAATGCTCAGTGGTATAGCCCTCCTGCTTGCACCTGAAGCAAGCTCCCGTGCCAATCAAACAATGCCCCCAATGATGCTTCCCACAATTTTTGCATACAGGCTGATCTCTCCAAACTCTTCCTGGCTCAACGGTCAACTGCTTACAGTGTTCGAATGGCCGATCTGACTGTTGACTCCTCCGCTGGGGCTCGGGTGCATTCTGATCTGCCTTTCTTTTCTAACCCACCGAGATCCCTGCCATCAAAGACCTCCGATACTCCTCCCCTTCCCGGGCATCTACGTTAATCCTAACAGCTGCTTGAAGCGTTGCGTCATACATCTTAGGATCCTGGGAATAAACCAAGCCTCACAACCTGACCTTCAGACCCTGAATAAACCAGTCTACTTTAGTTTTTTCGGTGGTCACCATCTTAGGGGCAAAATGGGACAGCTTGTCAAACTCCTCCTTATACTCTTCCACTGTCATAGCCTCCTGCTTCAAGCTCAGAAACTCGACCTGCTTGTTGAACCGTGTATTAGTAGAAAAGTACTTCACATAAAACTACTCCTTGAACTGGTCCCAAGTCGCTAGACCACCCCTGGTGTCTATCATTCTCTCTGCTGAGCGCCACCATATTTCAACATTATTTATCAGCATAAAAACGGCACACTAGAGTTTCTGTTCCTCTGGGCACTTCATGTAACGAAAAATCATCTCGATCTAGGATAGCCACATTTTTGCGTTCGTAGGATCTTTCAGTGACCCGTCGAAGGTACAAGGGCTAAGTTTCCTGAAGTCTCTCCAATGTTTAGCCTCTAGGGACCAATCATGTACATTATGATTCTAAGGCTGTGCCGGTGGCACCTGGGCTGGTAGGATCAGTGCCAGTTGGGACTGTGCAAACTAGGCAAATCACTCATCCATCATATCATTCATTCTACCCAACACAGTGATCGTGACTGCTTCTCCAATCATGTTGCCATAGCGGTAAATTCAGATGGAACGGCAGAGGGAGTTGTTGTCTGGTTAGTCCCAGCTATGTTCCCTGCCCGGCTCCTTGCTTGGGTCCTCTGCCATCATGAACTAGAAGATCCCCCGAATGGAGGATTTTCGTCTGGCAACACATCATCCTGGACCTTGGGGTCCTGCTCCTCTAATGGCACTAGGGAGTCCTAAAGCCCACCCTTAACCTTTCCCTTCCCTTTGTCCTTCGATGCCATAACCTACCATATACACACAATCATTCACGTCAAGACCCCTTACCAAGAGAAACTTGACAATCGTATTCATAAATCAATCAAATTTTATTTAATAAATTTTTAAATATTTTTCCTGGAAGGATATACCTGGCGATGACGATGAATCTGTTACTACCAATGGGGCATTTTGGACTTATATAATAAGTCAGTCTACATAACCTAAAAATTTAGGCTCTGATACCAACTGTAACGACCCGACCTCCAGACTAGCAGGCGCTACACTATGCATGAATGTTTTTGTAAGCACTTTGGAACTTGGGTAAAGAGACATATTTTAACATAAGACCAAACAAAATTAATTTTGAATACTTTATTTAAATTGAATGTAAAGAAAATACATCATTTAATGGGGTCCCATCAAACACATGAAGACAAGTTTGACCAAAAATTTCACAAAATAACAAGAACAAAGGAAAGAATGAATAAATATGGGATCACTAATCTACGTGATCACTAACAAGACGATCTATGTCCTAGAGAGTAAATGCATGAATTTAGGGTGCGAAAGCAATAACAGTCCCATGGTGTGGTCACGGACTCCTCTTGTCATACGCATGTCCATCCCGTCTCTTACCTGTGGAAAAAGAGCATAGAAAAGGGTGAGTAAGAATACTCAATAAGTGACCCATCATTGGGCTCATTAAGTGAAATTGTTATCCTACTATTATCTACCCGGTGTACCCATCATAGGCATAGGCATAGGCATAAGCATAAGTAGCGAACCCGGAGGCACTCCGTGATCCCGAAGGTCATAGTCATAAGCATAAGTGATGATCCCGAGGGACACCCAGTAAGGGTACAGGGTTTGATAAAGAAGATAAAAATTGCCACTAGCATAAACAGTCATAACCATCATACTAATAAACATACTAATAAACATAATACCCATAACCAATGGCTGTAAATCAACCAATACAATAACAAGAATCAGGTCCATGCGACAACCATCATTCCATTCCACCCCATCCAATCAATAGGGTAACCTCTGTCCTAACCATTAATTCAGTAAATAGCCCATTTAGGCATTTCCATAGGCACCAATAGAAAGTCCCTTACCTGCATACAACAATCAAAGTCAAAGCCCCTAATAACACATCGAGGCCTCTCTTCCGGTCCCAACGCCCCTTCCAAAGGATCTAAACCTCAACACTAGGGTATTAAAAGCTACACCCACAAGATTCTTAACCAGGGCAAAATAGTAAGGGGACCTATTCTTACCAATAACCCATTAAAGACCCACGAATCCAGTGAGGGGAACCCCTGCCAACGGTCGCGAAAAAATGGTAGAAGGCAGCTGACCAAATGTTGTTAGAGGCGGGTGGTGGCTGGATGCGAGCGAAGGTAAAAGAAACCAATCGCGGTCGCAAGCTCCACCCGAGCAAAAAGGCAGCAGCGACAAGACCATCACGAGTGGAAGGCGGCAGCGACGGCTGGAGGGAGCAGATCGGTGCGCCTTATTCCTATACTACAGACCTTTTGGTTATTACTTAAACATGATCCAACCTCGAATGTCAACCACATACATGTAAAGTTTATATAAAATAACCATGGAATCTTAGTTTATTGGATTGAGTCAATGCAAAAGATAGGTAAAATAACTTCTTGTTTTATTGAATAAATAAAATGTAATTACAATTTAAAAAACTACGAGACCCAAGAAATTTAGGACACACCAGTCCCAACAATCTCCCGCTTGTCTTAAAGCTAGTGGAGTGTATAATATATATAAACTAGGGCATAACTCTATACCCATCTCTCATTTACCCTAAACTAGATGTGGCATGTCTTGTAGACCTAGACTCTCCAGGTGACCTTTTTAAACACTTTAGCCGTGAGAGCCTTTGTAAATGGATTAGCAACATTCTGCTCTGAAGTAATCTGCGTGATGATCACATCTTCTTGTTGCACAATCTCCTATATCAAATGATATTTGCACTCTATATGCTTTCCATGTTTGTGGTTTTTAGGCTCCTTGGAATTTGCCACAACACCACTATTATCACAATAAAGTGTGATGGGCATTGACATGTCTGGAACAACTTCCACGTCTGTCAAAAATTTCCTAAGCTAAACAGCTTCTTTAGCAGCTTCACAAGCAGCTACATACTCTGCCTCTATGGTAGAGTCAACAATGCAACCTTGTTTTGTGCTTCACCAAACTACAACTCCTCCATTAAGAATAAACATTAAGCCTGATTTAGATTTTATAGAATCCTTATCAGTATGAAAATCAGAGTCTATATCCTATAAGGATGAAATCCTTAGTTCCATACACAAACATGTCGTTTCTCATTCTCCGAAGATACTTGAGGATGGTTTTAACTGCAGTCTAGTGATCAAATCCTTGATTGACCGATATCTACTGATAATCCCAACTGCATAATAAATGTCAGGTCTTGTACACAACATGACATACATTAGGCTGCCAACAACCGATGCATAGGCAATCTGTCTCATTTCCTCAACCTTTTGAGGAGTCTTATAACATTATTCCTTAGACAATACAATTACATGTAAAAAAGGCAATAAGCCTAGGGTTGGCAAAGGGGCCAGGGTAGGACAAGTGAGGGTCCCCATCCCCACCCCCGATGGGGGAATTTCCCTGCGGAGATTCTCCGTCGAGGAGACAGGTCCCCGCGGGGGCCCATTCCCTAGGAGAATTGAGAAATAAGGAGAGTGTGAGACTGAGGGAGGTGATACTGAGAAAGAGCAAGACTGAGAGAGAGAGCGAGAGCAAGACTGCGACAGAGAGCGAGATTGTGAGTTCAAATGCACAAAATTCATATTTTCATAAGCTAAAACATGATAAATCCATGAAAATAAGTTTATAACACAGATTAAATAAAGCTTGAAGTAAAATAAATTTGAATGTCATATACAACAACAATAATCATAAGCTTGTTTGTCTTTCTCTCTTCGTCAATTCAAATTCATCAATCTCTCTTCACCAATGCATCCATGTCTCTTGTCTCAACATTTTCACCAATATTGTTAATTGTTGAGCATACCTCAGTCACCACTCACCAAACCATCAGAGTTGTCTGCATCTTCTAAAACAGTTGCTAAATGTTTACCATTTCTTTTCCCGTGCTAGTACCTTATTTTGTCACATATTTATAATACAAAAGAATGTTATTATATTAAATAAGAAATATAGGTTAAACAACATAATTTCATAAACAAACTAACATACTGGACAAAACTTCAGTCATAATCCAATTTTGAGCGCACATCGAAGCCTCTATTGTCTTCGGATTAAGTTTGTTATGATATGGGCTTGCAATCCTACCACAGGTACTGAAAGCATACTCTGATGCAACACCAGATAACGGGATGGCTAATATGTCTCTAGCAATTTCTCGTAAAATGGGATACTTGACCCATTCAATTTCCACCAACCTAGTATGTCAAAATCAGATGATCGAGGTAAGACAGGTTCATCTAAATATGCATCAAACTGTTGCTTATTATTTATCTTATTGGAGTTTGATACAAACAAGTCATAATCATTAAAACCATCAAATTTCGTATTATTTGATGTTCCATCTAATTCTTTAGATCTAGAATCATCACCTTCATTTTCATGCTTCAACTGATATTCTTTCTCCAAATCTAAAAAAAAAAAAAAAATTTAATCCTTTCCATTTCAACAAAAAAAGTATCTCCATAAATTCTAGAGAAGTACAAACTCAATCAACTTCATTTTGTAACGTGGATCTAAAATTGCAGCTACGACCATTACACCATGAATTTTATTCCAATACTTATCAAACTTTGTAGTAATATTTGAAGTCATGTCTCTTACCTCCTCAAAGATAGAATTTATCCATTCTGAAATAACCAACTTTAGTTTACAAATTTTTGGGAAAAATAGATTAGCAGTAGGATATTTGGATCCTGAAAATATTTCAGTCACGTGATGTTCAGTTTCTCATATTTCTCTTTTGCCAATACCCAATCTTGATCCAAAGGCAAGCACTTGTACTTTAGCTCTCATTATTTTAATCGATAAAAAACAGTCTTGTACTTTAATGCAGTGGATAACATAAAATACGCAGAATTCCATCTTGTACAACAATCAAGAATCAACATCTTACCATCATAAACATTCAACTGAGGAGTAGTTTCCTCAAATTTCTCCCTTTTTCTGTGTATGTACCCAAAAAGACACTATTACAAACTCTTTCAATCCCATATGTGATCACTGCCAACCTATCTTTCACAATTAAATTCAAAATATGAGCACAACACAACATATGAAATAAACTCCCATCCAAGATTAAGTGTCCAAATAGACTATCAACAAGCATCTTAACCATAGAGTCATTTGTACTACAATTATCTACGGTTATGGATGACAATTTTCGAACAATATTCTAGTCTAACAGACATTTCATTAGTTCTTCGTGCAAAATCTCAAAAGTGTGTGGACTAGGTGAAGGGAATTGAATCCTAACGGAAGCGTGTGATCGCGTTTTTTGATTTCTTGAAAGAATTAAAAATACAAATAATCAAGAAGAGGTTAAGCAACATACCTTTGTTGATCTATAATTCTCGAACTGATAGTCTTCTCCTTGTAATCTTCCTTCTCCAAGAGATCTTCCTTGCTATGACTCTGGCAAGAATCCGATTTGTGAGAATCGCTTTTTGAAAGAATGGGAAGAAGAATTTTCTTAGAATTTTTATAAGAAAATTGAGAGAATTAGTAGAGGAAGAATTTTAGAGTAATCGTAGAAATTATTCTTGTAAAGAGTGTGTTCTATGAAGACTCCCAATGACACTATTTATAAAACTCTATGGGTTACTCCTAATTCTATTAAGATAACCTCTCTGCAGAGATTTTTAATTAAATATTTAATAATATCCAATATTAATAAATATCTACTTAAATAATATCTCATATTAAAGGGTTTAAAATATTTAAATCTTATTTAAATATATTTTTTTTTACATAATCTTTAATTTGGATCTCATCCAAATTAAATAATTAATTATTTGAATCCAATTAAAATCAATTAATTAATTTTCCCTCTATCTATTTTCTGTAAAATCTTTAATTTGAATCTTATCCAAATTAAGTAATTAATTATTTTAATCCAATCCCAAATTAATTAATTAATTCTCCCTCTGTTTATTTATATGGATTTTATCCAAATAAATAATTAACTATTTGAATCATATTCAAATAAATTAATTCTTCATATTATAAAGTTATAATTTGAATCATATTCAAATAAAATTTATAATAATCATGCAATTAATTGTATCCAACATGTTCAAGGGGACCTTATGGACCTACAGATCAGAAGCTCCAACGATATGAGATTAATCGACTAAACTCATTAACCATATTAATCAATATTCGTTAACTATGGGTACACATCCACTAAAGACCCATAGCTGCATTCTTCTCACTGCAGATATATTTCTGTGTCCATGGATATAGACCAATAATAGCAAATTAGTCATTCACAAGTGTTCGTAACACCAGCTGGATCAAATTATCATTTTACCCCTGGGTTACTTCTAAATCCTTTAGTACCAGTGCTCCACTAATGAACAACCTGTTTATGGTCCAACCATTAAACAGAAACCTCTCTCGAGCAAGTGAGAGGGTGGGGCCCTTTGTTCAAGTCCCGGAGACACCACTTAAGTAACTTATCTACCTACCCTAAAAATGGAAATGAGTGAATTCCATCTTGTATAATTATGTCCCCAGCTCCCCACTCAGTCTTGTCCTAAAGATGGTAGGCATATTGAGTCAGAAAAGGGCCACTCTTACCCATACAAATCAAAGGACAATCCCTCGTGGACAGAAGTTAATAATATACTCAAGACTAAGACTAAGTTGCCTAGGTCATTCTATTGAAATAGAAACCTAACTAGTCAACGGAGTTACATCTAGTGATTAGTATTTCGTGATCCGATCTTATGCAAACTCATTGTATAGGATACCCCCACTTGTACGTCACCTACACGAACGCGTTAGATTATTGCGTTTGTATCAAATACAAAGTGGGTCGTATCCATAGTGTCACTAGGATAAGGTACCCAGCCTTATCCCTATACTACTTTAGACTGTATTTTGAACATTGATCTTCATATGTCCTCACATACAGTTCAAGACTCATAAAACAGTCTAGGATGTTAGTTTATTTGATTTAAGGTTATTAAGACAAAACAAACAAAAACAATCAATAACGTTTATTGAAGTAACATATCAATAACTCTTTATTAATAATTTAATTGCGGTCAAATTATTACATTTACAATCTATGAGTTTTAGGGCATAAAACTCAACACTAGGGACATATATAAACCTGATTATTTTGTTTTGCAAAACCCAATTATCATCAACAAAATGTGTTGTGACAGCCATATAACCTTTTGTTTGATGATTGGAAGTCCACATATCCGTCATGAGGGCAATTTTTCCATTGATTTCATTCAACAACGTCATGGTTTTCAACTTCTCAGTCTCATAAATTTTCAAGATCTCCTTCTTTATTGTGTTTCTTGACACCATATGAAAAAATGGTTGGATGACATTACAAAATTCCCTAAAACCTTCATGCTCAACTATTGAGAGAGGATATTCATGTTTGATTATCATCCTAGCTAATGCTTTTTTTGCAGCTTCCTGATCGAAGTTATATAAACTCAACGTATTGTTCTTCTCTCTGTTAGGATTCAATAAGGATTGTCGTATGTTCTTTTGTCCTTTATAGGGGAATATCTTGATATGCTCATGCAAATGTTTGGTTCCATTTATACTCTCACCTCCTAATGTTCGTTTACAATAATTACAAACAACCTTGTCTACTCCATTTATTTTTTGCTTCTTAAAATGGTTCCAAACAACTGATATCAATCTCCTCTTAAAAGATCCCTTCTCAGAGCCCTCACCCAAAATAACACAATCATCAACAATCAAATTATCATTATTTGAAGAGCATGGAGCTGATTTTGGGGTTGGAGTTGAAATTATGGTTGGAGTTGGAATTAGAGTTATACTTGGACTATCAGAATCTTTATTTGTAGACATTGTCTTTTTAAACCTAGCAAATTATACAAGCATAACAATCAACACAAACCTAGCAAAAGTTATAAGCACAAGCATATACAGTAGTAGCACAATTGCACAAAGACTATTTTGGAGTTAGAACAGTAGTATCACAAACCTTGACGATGGCCGCCGCACGGCAACAAGTTAGGAGAGCGAGACCGAGACACCACGACAGTGCAACAAGTTAAGGATGGAGAGAGAGACCGAGCCACGACGGGCCCACGGCAGTCGACAACTACCAACTAGTTAGGGAGAGCGAGACCGATGCCATGGATAACATGAAATTGTTGGGGTTAGGGAGAGCGAAACGCCACGACAAGGCAAAGAGAGAGAGACCTAAACGGTGGCAACAACTTGCGGACAGTGGAATCAGATGGGGTTTAGGACAGGCTCGGCTGCTGATTGCTGAAGCTTAAGATGGCGAGATGTCAGACGAGAGCGACTCTGATGTTAAGAACATAAAATAGATCTAAGTTAGGGTTTGAGGTAGCGACTTTTATTAGATCGAGAGCAAAAGTGAAACAAAGCGAGAGCCAAATTTACAAGAGTGAGAGCGAAATGGCAGTTTGCAGAGTCATCTTTACATATATATATATATATATATATATATATAACCAGAGTCGGGTCAATATATATCCAGAGTCGGGTCGGGGTTGAGGCGGGAGTATCCACCCAGTCCCCGGACGGGTACCCGGGGAATGTGCCTGGTTTGACCCCTGTCCCCGATCAAATCGGGGATTTTCCGACCTGATCAAGTAGGGGCCTTGCAAGTTTTTTTGCCATCCCTAAATAAGTCTCTCTTGGAGTTGTGCATCGGATACCTGACAAACATCTTGTCAATATACATTGCCTGAGAAAAGACTAACATTTTGTTCTTCCTATCCCTTATGATTTGGATCCCTAGAACAAATTGTGTCTCAACCAAATCTTTCATTTGGAATTGAGCAGCTAGTCATTTCTTTACATCTGTCAGTAAACCTACATCATTCCCAAGGAGTAGGATATCATCCACATACAACACTAAGAAAGCTAATTGAATTGTTGCTAATTTTCTTGTAAACACAAGGTTCATCAAGATTTTGGTCAAAGTCGTAAGACTTGATTGCAATGTCAAATCTTATATTCCACGATCGAGATGCTTGTTTCAATCCATAAATTGATCGATTATGCTTGCAAACCATTTGCTCTTGACCTTATTGAATAAATCATTCTAGTTGTTTCATGTAAATGGTCTCTTCAAGATTACCATGAAAAAAGGCAGTATTGACGTCCATCTGCCATATTTCATAATCATAATATGCGGCAACAGACAAGAGAATCCAGATAGACTTAAGCATGGGAACAGATACCTGAGTATAACCCTTTGCCACCAGTCTAGCCTTAAAGGTTTGCACCTTTTCATCTACACCTCTTTTCCTCTTGTAGATCCATTTGCAACCGATAGGTTTTACCCCGATCTACAAGTTCCCAAATTGAGTTAAAATACATATACTCCATTTCAAGATCCATAACTTTAACTCATTTATCCTTGTCTACATCATTAATTGCCTGATTATAGGTTAATGGATCCTCAATTTCATTAGGTATGATGTCTTGAGCTTCAGTTAAACCTAAATAACGAGTAGGTAGGTTTATAACCCTCCCACTACGTCGAAGCTCTCTCAACTCTTGAGGAGGATGTGTATGACTTGATAAAGTCTCATCAACAACTCTTGTTGAAGTTTTAGTAGTTTCATTTGAAAGTTCATTTAACACTACTTTATTGTGCGGTATATGCTCTCTCATATGGTCTTCTTGAAAAAATGTAACATTTGTTGATTCAAATACTTTATTCTGTTTTTAGATCAAAGAAGAGACCACCTCTCGTTTCCTTGGGATACCTTACAAATATACATACTCTTGAACGAGGTTCTAATTTCTAGGATTTGTCTCAAGCACATGTGCTGGACAACCCCAAATTCTGAAGTGTCGTAAACTACCTTTACAACCTCAACATAATTTCAAAGGAGTGTTAGAAACACTTTTGGATGAAACATTGTTCAAAATATATAATGCAGTCATCACTGCATAACCCCAAAAGGAGTTTGACAATTAAGCATAACTCATCCTAGACCGAACTATGTCTAACAAGGTTCTGTTTCTCCTTTTTGATACACCATTTTGCTGAGGTGTACCAGGTGCTGACAGTTGGAATGCAATTCCATATTCTATCATATAGTTCTAGAAATTTAAATCCATATACTTTCCACCTCGATCTAATCGAAATGTTTTAATGGTTTTACCTAACAAGTTTTCAACTTCAGCCTTATACTTTTTGAACTTTTCAAGAGCTTCAGACTTGTGTTGCATTATGTAAAGATATTCACATCTTGAATAATCATCTATGAAAGAGATGAAGTATTCCTCTTCTTGTCTTAACATTCATGGGACCACAAAGGTTTGAATGTACAAGTTCTTAGTACTTTTTGGCTCTATAACCTTTTACAGTAAAAGGTCCTTTGGTCATTTTACCTTCAAGACAAGATTCACATACAGGTAAAGAGTTTTCTTCTAACTTGCTTAAAAGTTCACTCTTAACCAATTTCACAATCCTATTGAGATTTATGTAACCTAATATTAGATGCCAAAGATAAGCGTTTTCTTTAGGAAAAACCTTTTGTCTTTTATGTTGAGTTGTTGTAGTTCTGAACATTTCAGTATTTAGAAGCTCTTTAGATGCTAACAGCCTTAGCACATATAAATTACTCTCTAAGTTCGCAGAACAAATAAGAACACCATCTTTATAAATAAACACTCTATTTACATTAAAATTGATGGAATAACTTTGTTCTAACAAACAATCAAATTCCTTTTTAAACCAGGAACTACAAATACAATATATGACTATATTACAATGATGATATTTGGTAAAAATGAGCTTAGCTCAACTAGTATGTGTATGTTCTTATGACTAAGAAGTATGTGATTCAAATTGCAATGTGGTTTGGTTCTAATTTGATCAATATAGATTTTAAGAGCTCCAATTTAGTTTGTTATTTTGGTTAAACATCACAAATCTTCTCTAAATTATCTTTAACCAACAAAATTTACTCGGTTGAATTATTTATTTATTTATTTATTTATTTTTATTTTTATTATTATTATTATTATTATTATTATTATTATTATTCACTTAATTCCAAACTTAAAGGCAGTCAACGAAAACATTAGCAACATAAAATGTGCCAACATAATTACAACAAATGACAATTCGGTGAGATTTAACTAAATTATAGAAGTCAAATACGAACATAATTAACCGCCTTTGGCATTTACTAATTTTCTTAAAGTTGAAGGTTGAATTATGTAGTTTAAAGGCAAAATTGGAAATTGGTATAAAGGAAATGTATGAAATTACACATCAAGCAAATAAATCATAATAAGACCAAATATCAATTTATGCCCTCGACTTTAGGAGTTGTATGAACTAATCGAACTTCGTAAGTGTATTAAATTACACTCTTCTCTAGATTTCGTTTGACTAATATCGCGTGAAACTTATAATTTGAGTCAATCAAACTCATGTCAATCAACTTAGATTCTTCGTTACAATTACTTTCTAAAATCATCCATACATTAATTATCAAATTTGTGCATACATCTTCTAATGCATAATTATAGTAAATACATGGATGGTTTTCAAAGGAAATTCTTTCTAAATTGGTTTATTCATGAAAGTGTATAGGTTTAATTGATACGATTATAAGTTTAATGTGAACTTTTTTCCAAATGAAGCATAATCAAATTTGTAAATTGATACATTTACAAAAGATTAGAGTTTAAATTGATACAATTATTAGCTTATGGTTTAAATTTATACAACTTTGAAAGCCTAGTAGTATAAATCTATATTTGCCCTAATAATAATAAGGTTAAAATATCATGGTTGTCCCTCTACGTTGAGATTTGTTATTTGTTCGATTTTAGTCCTTGAACATTCAATGTCCAAGTTTAGTCTCTATATTTTCAATAAATCTTAAATTTAGTTCCTCCAAGTTAAACATTTTCGAAATTGGTTACATAATGATGAGAATTTATATAGAAGAATATATAATATGTGAATACGTTTTTTTTTTTTTTTTTTTTTAAGAATTTACAGTGAAAATGCACATGAATAACAAAAGAAAATTGAAAAAAATTACGAATAAACAAGGAAAATGGAAAAAATAATATTTTGACCAAATAAAAAGAAGCATTGCTTAAAAGAAATTTGAATTGGTTGGAATTTGAAATTCAATAATTAGAGCAGACAGAAATTATTGAGTCCAATCCAACATAATTATCAGTCATCGACATCAGATTGAAAAGTCATAAATACCTCGAAATAATTGAGCGCCAATTCTCCATATTCAACCACGATGAAGTTATTGAAGTTCTTAATCAAGCTTGGAGAAATCTCGTGAATTGCAGAACCAATCCAACACGCCATTAATATTCCTCTCTGCATTTCGGAAATCCTTTCACTTTCTTCTCTGTCACTTCCTAAACTGAATTTAATATCTTCTCTGCCCCTTTACTCATTCCAAGTAATCACATTCTCTTATGAATTTACCCTTTAAATCCCACCAAGTTTTCGATTCCTACACCTCCACCAGCCGTCTTTTCCGAGTGGTTGATATTCTGCGGGAAGAAGAAGAGAACGGCGACGGATTTGCCGGAGATTTGGGTATGTCCCACACCGGAGATCGCAGCCTGCCGGATGAGCCGGTGAGCATCCACTGTTTGTCGCCCCGGCGGTTTGTTGCTCGGTGGTTGGCTTCGTTCCGGCGACCAAAGCGGAGGAGAGCGGTTGAGGAGGTTAAGAGAGAGAAAGAGGGGGCAGATTCCGATGGTCCGTTGATGTGTTGTAGGTGCTCGAGGAATGGAGTTGACGGTGGCGCTTCGTCATCTTCAACGGCAGAGATTTTAGGGCCAGGTGAGTGAGGGTATGATTGAATTGATTTGTGCTTGCGGTTTTAAGCGATAGAGTGACTTTAATTATGTATATATATCTTGATTATTTCGAATTGGGAATGCTGTTGCATTTATCGATGTTTGACTGCGTTGATTGAGATTATAATCAAAATGATTAGGAAATGAAGTGATGGTAATGTTATAGTGTCGGAACGATTGTGCACAGCTACCTTTGAATATGGAAATCCGTATGTCGATTTTGGAAATGTCGTTCATCGAGTTCATAAGATACCAAACATTTGATTGAAATTATTGCAAACGTACTTAACTTCAATTGATATGTTTTATGGGTTGATGAAGGTCCTGTTTGTGAATGTGAAACCTGCTTTTAATCGATTTCAATAATATGAAAATTGTATTTTAAAGTGTAAAATTAAACTCGAAATTGATTTGAATAATTAGTTTTTTTGAATATGATAGAAGTAATGTTTGAATTATACGGGGAGAGTGATTAATTGTTTCAATTTGGTTGGCTGCTTGAAATTCACAGGACCGAACAGGAAAGAAGATACATCATTCAACTTGGGGGTTGGGTGTAGTTTGTTGTATCTTGTACTTGCGAGTAAAAATGAACTTTCGAAGATGGTAGATTTGAGGAGAGAAATGGAACATTTTCTGCAAGAGATCAAAGAGGAGCTGGGAAAAAAAAACAATCCCTTTGGATCATTCCATTTGAATACAGATGTGGCGTGTTCATCTACAGATTGTCAAGACGGTCCTTGCTCTACCAGCCAGCTTTCTTATCAGCAAGAGTTTTCATCTCAGATTGTGTCTGATGCACAATCAACTATACTAAATCATTCCCGGAAGTCTTGTCTGCATGAACAAGCTGGCGAGTGTCAGGAACGGATCGACGAATTGGAATCCGAGTTCGAGGCCGAGTTAGAACTTTTGCAGCTTCACTTGGAAGTTGAAAGTTTTTCCGAACGCATAGAGAAGCCAAGAATTAAGGTATGTATGAGAGAACATACCAACATTTCTGGATAACTTTTTCTTTTCAAGTTGATTTGATGGGACTGGTTGGCTTGGAAATGCTCACTCTTGAAGCTGTTGCAGTCTACATATGATTAAGAATATCATTAATAATTTTCTCATGCGTTGGTTTGAACTCATTATTTATGACTATTTTGCAGATTTTGAGCAACACTAGTTATTTCACATGCCATAACACGAGGTTTTATTTCACATGTCATAATATTAGATAACATGAAGTTTTATTTCAAAATTAATTGACAATGGTGAAAGTTGCCCGTGTATTTTATAAACATTGTGAGGTTCCAAATAGTGCCTCTTTAGGTTTATCATTATTGGATCGGATTTCAAATTTTGTTTTCTAGACCGAATGCTCATTTGGGCTTCATGAACTCTGATATCATATTAAATAACATGGGGTTTCATCTCTAATTGGTGATGAGATGAGGGTTTTTCCATGCCTAATCTTCAAGTCTCAACACAACACTTGATTTTTGTCTTATTGCCATATAACTTCAGTGATACCGCTCACTTTCTTAGAAGGATGTAGATGACATGATGTGAGGAGCGAATAAAGAAATATCTATGTGACAACTTGTCTTACATCTATGGTAATTCATGGTCACTGATCTACTCAAAAGTGAAAATATGGTAGATGGTTTTATGTTTAATATCATGGGGTAAAATAATTACTAACGATTTATCAGATCTGAGGGGTTGAAGATGTATATCTCTGACATATTATCTGTAACGGGAATACTGTATTCTGTTGCATATTCAATTCTTGAATTCAAGTCCTGAAACTATGTTATGTTAAATGACAGAGTGCAAGCAACACGAACTCGACAAGAAGCTGCTGTATGAATTCTGGTGAAGTCACTGATCTCCAAGAAGGAGTTCTTCCTACAGAACTCGAAAGAAAGTTACATGAACTGCTAGAAGCAAGGCAGCAAGAACAGATAAAAGAACTCGAAGGTGCTTTAGAATGTGCCAAACAAGAGATTATTGAAAAAGAATGTGAAGTTTCTTGGTGGAAAGAAACTGCAAAAGTTATTTCTAAGCATATTCCAGTTCATTCACGACTTAGACTTGTTTCTCAACATCAACAGCTTCAACTACTTGGGTAAGCATCGTTCTACAATTTACAGAACTTTTTCAGAGAGATTAATGTTATTGAAATGATGACCGAAGCTTTTGATACAGCCAATCAAGGTCTTCATTATGTAGTTTTTAAGTTAGAGAATCACGTTTAGGCTTTTTTTCCCCCATTTCTCTCACTCTTCAAAGTTTCGAAGTCTTCATTCCACAAAGCTTTTTGGAAAGGAGTGTTATTCCAATGCATATTTGCTGGGCTATCTTTTGGATTAATGTTACTTAAGCATCGACTCCTTAGTTTGTGGCTGTTCTGTCACTTGTTAGCCTAATAAACATGCATCAAATATTAATTAATTGCAATAAATAACACTTTTAAGACTAATAATTTAGTGCATAGCAAAAATTTTAAAGAATTGCAAATATAGCAAAATGATAAATTCCTATCTGCGATTTAGCATTAGACTTCGAGAGCTAGATCTACAAATTCTTTTGCATTTTGCTAAGAGTTTGATAATTGTTTGTTGCGTCCGTGTCTTGGATTTTCTAAAAATAGCATACACACTCCTTAAAAAATGCCTTGATGTTTTTTCGTTTTCATGTCCCTCGGAAATGACGTATAGCACAAATTTATTTGCCCCTCGTGATATATTTAATACTTGATACTCCCCCAAAAAATAGAAAGCAATATGAAGAACAAATTTGTGTTATATTATACCATTCTTAAGAACTAGCGCGTCACAATCTTCGTGTCCATGTTCAAAATGGGTATATAACACAAATTTGTTCTCTTCCTAATCAATTTAATTATATGCCAATACTTAAAGAAAAATATACTAATTGAGGAAAAAAAATATTTATAAAAGAGGAAACACTAAACATACTGCTTTAAACCATGATAAATCACCCTCGAACTCCAAAACTTAAGTTAATGGTTTAGATAAAATTTACTGTTACCAACACTTTCATTTATTATATTTGAAAAGAATCGAAATTTTGACTTTGAAGTCAATTAAACAAGTTGAAACTCATTTTAAGTTAAAATGCAAATTTGGTCTCTATGGTTTAGAAAAAGTTAGAATTTAGTCCATATGATTTTAAAAGTTAAAATTTGTTCTTTATAGTTTGGAGAAAATTAGGATTTAGTCTCTATAGTTTGGAAAAAATTAAAATTTAGTCTCTACTTTAAGTTAAAGACTAAACTTCAAATTTCTCAAAATCATAGAGATTAAATTTGTAATTTAACCATAACGCTTAATATTTATATTTAAAAACGGGGATTCAAACAAAATGTAGGGAAGTTTGAGATAAAATTTGTAAAAAAATGTATTAAATTGTCACATTCACGTAGGATTGAATGATGATGAAAAAGATATAAAAGCATGCCGAAAGCAGGCCTATGGTTTTCACTTTAATTTGAAGATGCGCACCAAAGAGTGAAGGAAAATGGTCAATTCCACAAATCAAAACTGACAACACAATCAGATTCCTTCTTATCTTAATTTGGAAGTGTCCCATTCCAAATTCTCTTCCTAATACTTTTTCCCAAAATCCCATTCCAAAGTCTCAAATATTTGGAACTTTTTTTCGCACTTACATGCTTCAACATATGCTCAAATTTCAGTCTTGGGCGCAGAAAATGTCAAAATTATTGCTCAATTTTTGGTTAAAATAAATTACTCTTATAAAGAAACTTATCTTAAGTAACAAAACTATTGAAAATATTTATAACTAATAACAAAATATACCGTTTATCGCGGTCTATTGTAGATAGATAGTGAAATTTTGCTATATTTGTAAATATTCTGGCTTTTTTGCTATATTTGAGAAGAGCCCTTTTTATAATTTCTTTTTATTTTTTCTTTGGTTCGAGTTAATCCTTCTATAGGGTTTTCAATAGGAATAGTTTTTTTCAAATATAGCAAAAGGAACTAAAATATTAACAAATATAATAAAATTTTACTATCTATCACCGTCTATTACAAATAGACAATGTATTTTGCTATTAGTTGTAAATATTTTTAGTAGTTTTGCCATAATTTCCCTTTCAAAAAACCATTTCAATTTTTCTTATTTTTAAATTAAGTTTATAAACTTTACCTTTTAGTCATTTAAAAAGTTTTTATTGTTTTTTTGATGATCATAAATTTTATTTTAAAAAATAGTTAAATTGAAAATACTTTAAAAAATATAAAATTTAGTCTCTATGGTTTATGATTAGAATTTAGCCTCTATAATTTAACAAAACCTTCATAAATAATCTTTAGAGAAGAGACTATTTATGAGAATATTATCAAACTATAGGAACTAAATTCTAACTTTTTTTTCAAACCATATAGATCAAATTTATAATATAACCTTTAAAAATTAAGAATATAAGCACTACTTTTAACTATTGATTTATTTGTCTCATTAGTTTACATTTTCGCTAAATTTTGAAAAGACTATAGTTGCATTGATTCAAATGTTTGGTTTGGAAGTATGAAAGCTATGGTAAGAAAGTTGTAAGAGAACAAACTTTGCCCTACCTCGATGGATGACCATTTCTTTTTTTTTCTTTTTCTTTTTTAAATAATAATAAAGTCTATTTCCTCTCATTTTCTTACCATATTTTGTATCAATCTTAGGTAGAAGAGTTGAATCCCGACCAAAATTTCAAAAACAAAAACACGTTATTAAAAAGCTACTTTTTTTAGTTTTTAAATTTGACTAGGTTTTTTAAAGCAAAGACAAAAAGTAGATATCAAAGCCAAAAATTTATATGCGGAAGAGGTATTTATTAGCTTAATTTTCAAAGACTAAAAACAAAAAATCAAATAATTATTAAACCAGACCTAAATGGTTATCAAATGGAAAAATCATTATAGCTAAAAGTTTAATAATTGTTGCTATCTTTAGACTCAAATTAAAATTTTTAAAAGAAAACACAATTTAATGAAAAAACATACTATATATACTCCATTATGGTATTCTTCTCTAATTTATATTAATCATCATAGTGTTTGAAGTTTTATACATGTTATGACAAATCACCAAGAACTAATGAAACATCGCCACAAAATGTTTTATTGTTGCATTTTTTTCTAATTTAAATTAATCCTTGAATTTGAATAAATTTTACACACGTGTAAAGGTTACACCTTAATGATTCTAAAAGAAAATTTTTCTTTTAGTAGATGGTTTAAATTGATTCACCTATGAAAGTTTGAATTTAAATTAATACAACTTCAACAGGATATATCTTCGAGTTCTCTTATCTCTTTTTCTCTTTTTTTTTTAAAAAAAAAATTAAAGCATGATAACTTTTGAGATTTACCAAATCTTAATTAAAATATAAACATGACTATAAAACTTTTAGAGGGCTAACCAATGGAGAAAATAAAACTACCAACCGTCCAATCACATCAAAATAGTCCTTTTGGAAGATTTTGTTAATTTATTTACAATATTATATATAAAAAAAAAGTCGGTTGCCTCATTTATTATTTTTATTTTTCTCACTGGCTAATGGTATGACTTGAAGAGAGCTTAGATTAGATTGAAACTCCTATCTACATAATATCTTATCTCAAATACGATATAAAAATATAAAAAGCATAGCAAAATATCCTATAATTTAAAGATTTTCATAAAAAGAGATAAAGTGTTCACAAACTTACAAAATACCTTCTTTTCATGAGAGTGATATTTTAAATAATTAAACAAAATAATTGTTTTATATGAAAAAATTTTCGAAAAGAAAATATTCTATAAATTTATTAATGTATATTATTGATAGACAATGATAGATGACCGTAATTTAAATATTGACATTTTATTCTATTTATAAATTTATTTTGTTATATTTAAAAACAACTAATTTAATTATAAATTTTATTTATAAAAAGTCAAAAATCATAGAGCGTGAATATAAAAGGAAAAAGTTAGAATTAACAGTTAAGAAATGAAAATTATTTTTAGAAAATAGTTTTGAAAAATTTAAAAAAAAGGACAAGAAAGGCCCGAGACAAACGTAATACAAGGGTTTGTTTTTAATGAGATGAATTCCGATGGGAATATAAAATAAAATGTTAATATTGATATCAGTATATATTTCTAAAAGATTTTAAGAAATAATAAACTGGAAACTTATATCTAAATTAATAAATAGTCATTTTACACTTTAGGCAGAGTTAAAATACTTGTGATAATATTATAATAACATTAGCCTATACTTTGTGGTTATTTTTTAAAAGGTTAAAATATTATTCTGCTGTTTGTATTTTGAAATTTGTTTAATTTTAGTTACTATCCTTTCAAATGTCTAATTTTAGTTTTTATATTTTTAATAAATCTTAAATTTAGTAGTTCAAAGTTAATTTTTATTGAAATTGATTAAATAATCGTAATAATTTTCATAAAAAAAACACAAATATGTGAATATGTTTTCAAAATTTGAAGTGAAAATGCTAATAAAAAAAATAAAAAGTAATGAAAAAATCCACATTATACTATTAGTGGGGACTAAAATTAAGATTTATTGAAAGTACATAGACTACAATTAGATATTTGAAAGTATAGGGACTAAAATTGAACAAACTTTAAAAGTACATGGACCAAAATAACATTTGAACCAAAAATATTAAATTTCAATTCTTCTCTTACACGACGTCGAACTCATGGATACGTGAAAATGTTGATGGAAATGTGAAAGTGTCAATTGAAAATGAATACTTTGACTACCACGTACATTCATTCATTGAAACTTTTCAAGTATGAATTGTAAACTTGTAGAAGTCATGTTAACTTTTAGTCATTGTTTGTCAATATAGCTAGATGATATACTCTAGATGATGATAAATTTGATTAAAAGAGGAAACTATGTATCACCATAATGAAAACAACCTCGTTCTGTGCCGACAACATTTAGGTAAACCTTTTTTTGTGAGATGACACAAGTATCAAATAGTTATATTCAACAATTTCAATCCACAAGGCTATGTTTAGTGCTTCATAAGCAAAATTCATAGAATGTGGCCATAATCCTAAATAAACGTACTTTATAATTTTGCAACTAACTATCAAGTCAAATCATTTTCTAAAAAAAAAATGAATTTTATTTAATGAAAATAGAAATCTTTAGGTGCATGATTCTGTCGTCGTCTTTCAAAATCAATCTTAAATATAATTTTAATTATTGAAAATTTATTTTAATAATAAAAATTACATTTAAAAAATAAAAATAAAATTAAGTATAAAATTAATTTTGATTGATTAGAGCTGTATTTGAAAGTATTTTTAAATATGAAAAAAAAATGATTTTACCAATTACAAAATTACTCCCGAAGTACAAAGGAAGAAATTCATAATCTTGACTTTAAAAAGATAATCCAACCGTTGGAAACGTTTAATAAAAAGTTGGTTAGAGTCTAGAGATTATCATTTTTCCAAATTTGCAAGCGAAGTATAGGTAATGTGACATCTAAAAGATCAATATAATTAATAATAAACGAAAAAGAGATAGGTAATTTGACAGATAAGGCAGCATCTAAATAAAAATAAAAGATATATCCAAAAAGATTTTCGGGACAATCTGGACCGTCAAAAGCCACAACAGATGAAACAACGGTGAAGATCGTTTTCGCACTGGAATGAAGGGGAAAAAAAAAGGAATATCAACATTATTTAGGGGGCTCGCGTGAGAAACCCTAATTGGTACATACGTGTCCGGTTGAAACGTGATGCTATAAATTGGTCTCGTCCTCTTGACTCGTACTCTCCTCCTTCCTCCCGTTTTCCTTCCGCTTCCACCGAAATCTCACTGTTGAACACAGAAGAAGAAGCCCGGAAGCTGTAGAAGAACGAAATCTTCAGCCATGTCGGACGAGGAGCACCACTTCGAATCTAAGGCCGACGCCGGAGCCTCCAAGACCTACCCACAGCAGGCTGGAACCATCCGGAAGAACGGCTACATCGTCATCAAGAACCGTCCATGCAAGGTGATTTGTTGTGTTAATTGCGATGATTTGATTTTCTCGTTTGTTGTTTTTTATCGTCAGACGTTGTTATGTGCGGTTTGATTTGTGCTGTTTAGGGTTGAGTTTTGGATCGAGTGTTTTAGATCTTTGATTGATTTGAGGGAATTAATGATTTTAATAATTTATGTGCGATTTATTGCGTGTGATATGGCGGATATCGATGGTGGATATATTTTTTTCCTCGTTGTGGTTTTGAGTGTTGGATTAGGGAAATTTAATGAATCTGATGTTGAAATTACCATTGCCTATTATACCGATCAATATTTGTTAAGAGTTTCGAGGTTTTGTAATTATGACCTCGAAAAGTCTCTTGATGGTTGTGTTTCGATCGGTCAACGATTAACAGTGTGCTATTTTCTCCTCTAATCCTTCCTGAAAGGACGTTGGTGGTTACAGTTGTTTACAGCGAAATTGTAATCCAATCCTTGTTTTATCTGGAGAAGATGATTTTCATACTGTCATGCTTTCCCATTTTGGGTATTTCCTTATTGTAAACCAAATGGGGCGACTTTGTGTTATTGAGACTGTTATTGCTGTTACCTGACAATAATTAGTCACAAAATCTAACGAGGCTCCTAGAAGACAAATTGCATAATGCTACTAAATTATAATATTAGGCATTAAAGTATATAAGAAATTTAGTCTTCCTTATTTGGAAGTGTACTCTCCTGGCAGTTTTGTGTATGCCTAATCCCACTATTTTATTTTAATTTTGTCTGTTTTGTATGGCAATGCAGGTGGTTGAGGTTTCAACTTCTAAGACAGGCAAGCACGGGCATGCTAAGTGTCACTTTGTTGGAATTGATATCTTCACTGCCAAGAAGCTCGAAGATATTGTTCCTTCATCCCACAATTGTGATGTAAGGAGCCTTTTATCTAGCTTGCGATTTTTTATTCTTTTTTTGCTGTATTGATTACCATTTTCACTAACGGTCTTTATTTCATGCTTTGTAGGTGCCCCATGTTAATCGTACTGATTATCAGCTGATTGATATCTCTGAGGATGGATTTGTGAGTAGTTTGGTTATATGAGTTTGTTTGAATTGAATTGGTTTTTCAGATTTAGAGAAATTTTTTTGTAATGTTAAATGTGTTTGTTTAGATGTCTAGATTTCTTTGGAAGTCTACATGTTTCAGTTCTTATTGGTAATCAATTCCAGAGGTGAAGC
Source organism: Citrullus colocynthis (assembly GCA_031780015.1). Lineage (NCBI taxonomy): Eukaryota > Viridiplantae > Streptophyta > Magnoliopsida > Cucurbitales > Cucurbitaceae > Citrullus > Citrullus colocynthis. The sequence continues at coordinate 361,558 of QLSR01000256.1, forward strand.
TCTTTTAGATTGTGTGTCCATATATTGTCGGTTTGATGTCGCTACACTCAACTTGCATTTATTTGTATGGGAAGGAGTCTGGTATTTGGGTATTGTTGCATGTTATTTTCAGAAGGGGAATTTGGAAGTAAAGCTCCGAATATTTGTGTGGGGGGTATTGTTAAACAAGAACAATGAATCATTCATATGTGCTGGAGTGCTTGTTTCATTAATTGAATGATGTTTTTCTTTTGCTGCAGGTGAGTCTTTTAACTGACAATGGTAACACCAAGGATGATTTGAGGCTTCCAACTGATGATAACCTGCTCACTCAGGTAAAGGCACATAGGCCATAGTCAGATTCTCCATCCACTTGAGATAGTTTGTGCATACTTAAAAAAGAAAGGAATTTGAAGTTAATTTGAGCAAGCATCATTAGTTTTTTTTTTCATTCTTTTTGTTAGAGGGAACCTGATTCCTTCTGTTCCCATGTTTGATATTCTGTTTTTAAGATATTATGAAGATAATGGCCCCATGGGTTTATTCTTAATATCTGTTTTTGCGATGTTGATTTCTCAATATGAAAGCAAACTGAATCTGTTTCTTGTATCCACAGATTAAGGATGGATTTGCTGAAGGAAAGGACCTTGTCGTGTCGGTGATGTCTGCCATGGGAGAGGAACAAATTTGTGCCCTAAAGGATATCGGCCCAAAGAATTAGGTCTCTGGCATAAGGTTAAGTTGGGGTCGTCAACTGCTTTTATCGCTGAATTCCTCGATTGAATCATTGAATGATGGTATAATTAATTAGCAGAGACTTGGTATCTGTTAACGCTTCACTCTTTTCTCCCCCCCCCCCCCCCCCCCCCCCCCCCCCCCCCCCCCCCCCCCCCCCC